>JALBYD010000030.1:0-227612 GCA_023212685.1 Pseudozyma pruni
CGAGTAGCTCGCCTTGGGAAGCGGCGGGTAGATCGAGGTGAGGATTTGAGCCATGGTGGAGTCGTAGATGTGGGGGTTAGGTTCGAGAGACGAGAGCCGTCCTGTGATGTGCTAGGAGCTGCTGTACAGAGCCTGGCTATGCTAGAGCTCTCGTACTGTGCAAGCTATAGCTAGATGCTGTCGAGCGCAGGGATGTGCGTGACAGCTGGAAGGAGGATCGAGTCGAAAGCTTGCGACTTCAAGCAGCTGTGTCGATACCTAGAGGCCTCTTAAGCTGCTTGATGAGAGTTGGGAACGAGGGCTGCTGATGAGGAGAACGCAGCGTGTCCAACCAGGGAGATGTCAAGATGCGCTAGATGGGGGCGTAAGTGTCCGTAGTTGATATGATGTAGATGTAGATGGTGGAAGTGGATGGAGCGGACGAAAGATGTGCAAGATCGCTGGGGAGGACAGGTTGGCGGATTCGCGATGAAGGCCAGGCTGGATATATGCATCGGCCAAGCTATCCACCAAATGAAACGGAGGTCGGACGAGCAGAGCCTTCGAGATCGACACAGATTCCAGCTCAGTTTAAAGAAGAAAAATCAATCAGGAGTGCCCTAAAATTGGACCTCAGGCACGGCTCTGACGCACTGTTGCACAGCGGCGGAAACTGTCAGATGAAAAACCGGCAGCTGTGGTGAACCATGGGAGTCACGAGTTTCCGGTACCAACCCCCCCTTCGCTCTTCTCTTCGACTGTCGGCTTGGCTCAACTCCACCAAGGCGAAACTTGATAAGGCCGGTGGGCACACAGATCACAGGGCCAGTGAGCTAGCGTTTCTTGGCGATAGGATGAACACAGAGGAGGTTCGGCTGGAAATGAAAAACCCCAGCCGAGCAAGGAGCAGCTGAGAGCATCAGCCGCCGTGACAAGAGGCTAGAGCGAACGGGCGGATCTTGCCGGCGTCCTCATCCTGACTCACATCTTGGTCCTGCTCATCTGCAAGGCACTGTTTTTACAGTCAATTGGCTGTGTCGGCACAGCAAGCCAGATTTTTGTCATTGGTTTGTCTCTGCAAACGGCGCTCACACTGCGCCCAGCCCTGACAGTCAGTGCGAGCTGGTGGCCGCCCCCTTTCCCGTCGGTTTTCCGAGACCTGATCACGCCCCAAGGAAGCGATCAGCAGCGCAGAGAAGGCGAGCATCATCATCTTTGACGCCGTTCGTCTTACCCTCGCTTCTGCTCAAAGGTTGTCTCACAACTGCCAACTCGACCCATCCCGATGGACAGTCTCTTTACGGTGACGTGAGGTGGCCGTCAACTCCGCCGAGATTAAGGCTCTCTTCTCGACAGTGAATCGCCGCATCGTCGGATCCGGCCTCTTTTAGCAAGGGTGGGGCAAAATAGGATCGCTTTTCAAGGATCGCAACGCAGCGTCGACGAACCATGTGAAAGAAGCGTTTGCCATTCGCGCAAATCCAAAGAGATCCATAAGGTCGGCTTTCGGGCTAGACTGATAACGGCTCGTACGTGCAGCTCTTGGCGTACCCTCTCTGTCGGCAAGCGTGGCTCCAGGACCGGGTTTTGCAGATTAGTTATGCCAAAGTTTGGGGGGCCGAACTTGGCGAGAACTTCATATGTTTCGGCTGCACAACGAGATTGCCGTTCGACGGCTCAGAGATAGCGTCGCAGAGGTTTGAACCCGGTAGCAGTCGGTCTCTTGCCTGGCACGGGAGCCTTCAGGTGGGCCGGCAAACCGAATCTTTTTTCCGGGATCACGAGGTCAGACTGCGGGCCAGGAGCAGCCTCGACTTGGCCCTGTTCCCAACCGATGCCGCGCGAATGGTGTCAAAGCTCGAGAGCCGCTGACGAGGGCTCACATCCCGTCGGAATTGAGGCAAGGTGTGTCGGTAAGTGGCTGGGACCATGCGATGGATGAGAGTGCAGCATGCGGTCCAACCTTGTTTCAAGCTCAGATTCGACGTCGGCGAACAAGCGCAGGTCAATCGACCCGTGAAGCAGGTGCTCATGGACCGTGTGACGAGGCGGTAAGACCTCTTACGACTGCGATGGGAACAGGGCATCGATCTCAACTCGCTTGCCAGCCGCGACGATCAGTCATTTCGCCCTGAGTTGCCCCTTGCGGAAATGTCACGGCCACAGGGTCAAAAGGGAAGATGGATTGGCGCGGACATACGGAGCCGATAGCGGACGACTAGTTGATGACGCCCGTGGGAACCGGCGAGAATACCAGATTCATGCTTCGACCCCAACCAGAAACGTACGTCGGCGTCCCGTGTCTCGTCTAGGTGCATGAATGGCAAAAGTGGCGGAGATGGTGGAAGATGACATCGATCGACTTCGGTACGAGCCAAAAGGGCCTCGGAAAGCGCAAACACCCTGCGCTGCTGCACGCCCGCGGCTGCGCTTAGCGTCCTTCACGGCGTGCCGAGATGCTATCGTTTCATCCCGGTCGTCGGTGTTTGACCCTCTACAACAGTTCGGGTCGTTGGATGGTTTCACCTGTGTCGGTATTTGATCCTTCACGAGGGGCGACTTGGATTGGCCCAGGGTGAGGAAGACGATGTCGGCGCCGGTGTTCAGAGAGAGGGCGAGAGCGGTCTGAAACCGATCTGCGAACATCAAACCCGAAAAACGAGCTCTAAATCTTCGAGGATGACGCCAAGTCACAGTTTTTTCCCATCACCAAGTTTTCAATGTTTCACAAAAGTTTGCTCAAGTTTGCCCAAGTCTGGCCCAAGTTTTGCGGGTCGCACAAAACACTTTCTATCGTGCTTGCAGCAATTTCATCGCCGATCAAAGATGACAGCACCCTCCTCCCTCTGCCATTTGCACAGCCAGGGTCCATCCCATATGGCTCGGACCCAAAGCTGTGCCGATGCAAGGGCAACCCCTTCCTTCTTCCTGCCGGTGAATGCACGTAGCGTGTACGACGAAAGAGGCGATGCTCATCGATGCTGGCTTGCATGTCCACTCGCTCGAGCAATGTCACGTTGCGTGCAATGCATTCGAGCAGGATCGAGGTGATGCTTGATCGTCGTGGTCCGTCTGTACACAGGCAGCACGATCGAGCCGCAGTCATGGATCGACCTCGTGGAATGACTAGTGCAAGACCACAAACAGCTCTGTCCTACATGGCGAGAAACCTTTCAACGCGTGGATGACGCAGATCGTCGACGTTGTGGCTTGGCTTCTCCACCACAAACAAATCTGTGGGAAAAAAAAAAACCTGCAGCGGCCAAATGTTTGCAGAGTACAGATTGACGCACCTGGGTTTCGGCTGTGATCGCTTTATGCGATGCGGGCGGATCAATCAGTGCGAATCATCGAGCTTGTATCTCGCACATCCATGCAGCCGGTACACTAATGCACACGCGCTGCGTACAAGCTAAACGCCCACGCGATGCCGCCTACTGCACTAGTGGCCCTGCTGCTCGTCCATCGCAGCTCACAATGGCAAGCGAATCCGTCGCGCTGACTGAACCGAGCTGCGGTCTCGCCAATTCGTACACACTCCTCCTCGCATCCTGCAAGTTCGGTACGCTACAATCGCAGTACCGATACGCGCGGTCGTGCCTCGCGCCTGACAAGAACCGCGCTTCCTTCTGTCTCTATCGCACCGGCAGTAGTTTTCATGTCGATTGTGAAAGTGTCGCTTTTGTTGAGCCAGCGTCAGGAGCCGGCTGTCTCGGCCTTCATCGCACTGAGTATTGCATCTGCTCTGACTCGCGTGCCCATGTCGAGCGCTTTCAATACGGCTGTCGAGAGCGCGCGGTCAGCTCACTCATCTTTGCGGGCATCTACTGTCTGATCTCATTGCGTGTCGGAGAGGCAAACCGGGCAATACTACAGAAGAATCGATGCGACGCAGAAGCCGGAGCTGAAACACATTCGTTTCCAACGCTTGGCTTCTTTCAAGTCCTAATCTTCAAGGTCCGCTCTGGTCACGTTGGCCTGGATCGACTTCCAGTTGCTCACCAACCACACATCCTGTAGCACCGTCGCACTTTGGTCGTGACCATGACGTTGTTCCGACTTTTTTTTTGTTCGCTCCTCTTTTAATGTCTTGGCGGGTCCGTCTGATCGTCCGTCTTCCGACGTCAAAAGCTGATATATGTTTCCAGGCAAGCCACCGACGAACGCTTCTGAGACTGCCCAATCCGGAGCGACTTCCGTTGTCTGTGAGCATTGCTTCTTTAGGAACCCGGCTTGTCGACTCAGACGATCTTGTCTGCAAGAGACATCATCGAGTGAGATCACCGAACAGCGCCTGCACAGCACACTGCCGAACAAATCATTCTGTCTCAGCCCCAAAAATTGATTGCTAAAAAAAAAGAGGCGGAAAAGAAATTTAAGCTATGCAGTCCCCGTCGAGCACCTGCTGCTGCTGCCGCTGCTGCTGCCGCTGCTGCTGCTGCTGCTCAGTCACGCACCCTCTGGTCTCGAACGCATGTCTGCTCACACGGTCACTAATCGTGCATGCAGCGACAGCACTGATGCTCACTCAAACTCGGCAGATTCGACTTCAGAAAGCTACTGTACTGCTTGCCGCGATCTCGACCTCTTTTCGGCTTGAGGGCTGCCCGCCCTTTGAAAGCTACAAGGGTGTCGGCCTCGACTCTTTTAAAGGTTTTCGACCTTGCACTTTGAACTGAGCGCAAGAGAGCCTCTCAACGATGAGCAGCTGGCCGGCTTGTCTCTGTCGATCTTGATTGATAGGACGATCATTTGCCTGCCGTATTCCCTCTTCGCTAGGCGGTGTCTGCTTCACTCCTTTGCCGTTTGCCTCGTCGAAGAATGTCCCCGTCGACCCTTCTGTGGTCCCTCGAAACTCCGCCTGCTATTTTCAGTCGTGGCCCTGCATGAATCTCCCCTTCAGACATGGTTGCTTGTCTCAACGCCTCTTTGTCGCCTTCCCTTGATGCCGTCTGTTTCCTCCCTCGGAGCGATTCCTCATGTGATAGAGCATCTGTTCGTGTGCAAATCGTCATGACGCTTTGTCGAGCCTCGAGCGAAACTGTTTGATGTGACACAACTCGAGCGTGAAGCACAGCATTCCACCAAAAGGAACCCTGCGGCGGATCACAAAGTCTGCCGTGCAGTCACACGCTGCAGATCACCTTGCCTTTCCAGTCCCTCGTGGTGGCATCACCGTATCCCTTCACCCCCTGTGATCTCATGGGATTCATGCATACATAGCCACCATCATCGCATACCTTCTCGCTTCCATCTACCCCTTCTCCGCCCCCCTTTCACTCCGCTCGCTGATCGCCTGACGCTTGCCTCATTAACCGCTTCCTTCGGTCCTCGTTACAGCCTTCGTTTTTCACTCGTATCGCCGGTCAATCCAGCACAGCTCGCCTTCATCTCAGTTCTGCATACGCTTTGATCGCTTCGCATGGCAACGGCCAGGCACTCCTGCACTATCCCCACCTACCGCAGTTCCGTCGTCTGAAGGTCATTGCGGCCCCTCCCCTTCTGCAGATCTTGCTAGGTTCATTTCGCAGCGAGCTCCGCATTTAGCACAGCAGACGCTGCATACACTCTAACCATGCAGTCACTCCAGAGCCGGGAGCCCTCGCCGACGGTGCCGAAGACGCAAGCTTCACCATCCGTTCATGCTGTGCAGTACTCCGCGCTGGCAAGGCTGAAGCGTACCAAGAATGGTCGTGACCGTCCTCCTTCCCTCAACTCCATCACTCACAGCCCCACGCACCTCGCATCCAGAAGCCCACCTGCTTCATCCACAATCCACCACCCTTCCACCCACACACCTTCCAACGTCGCCAGCCCATCTAGCTCGCATCGATCTGCTACCTCGACAGCGACAACCAAAGACAGCGACAACTACGACGACGACGACGACGACTCCAGCAACGACCGCCGTCGAAGCCGCTTCGACCAAGAACGTCCGCGCAGCTTCACACAGTTCGACAACGCATCGTCCTCATCGCTGAGCAGGACAGGTTCCGACCTTGGACGCCCCAACGCCTTCTTTGATGGTCCTGCGCCTCGACGCTCTTTCTCTGAAAACACTGTCGAAGAGTTGGGCGACTTTGGCTTCGGCCCCTCTCACTTTGGCCTGGACAGCATCAGCAGTCCCAACGACTTCCACGACGACGAGGATCTCAAGGACCTGAACGCAATCGACTTTTTGCGATCCATCAGGATGAACATCGAGGCTCTCACCCACAGCAGCGCCGACGAGTACGCATACAGCCACGATGGCTACTCGGATCCCAACGCTGCCTACGATGACAAGGCCCTGGCTGGCTCTCGAGACTCCATGTGGATGCAGAACAACTACGCAGACCTCATCTCGCGGCTCTCCTTGGCTCAGGACGCGGACGACGAGCACCACCACGACAGCCACCTAGGTCTGCCTCAGAGGCCATTCGTGCAGGCGCAGGATGGCAGCGAGCGATCGACGCTCAAGCAGTCCTCTTCCCAGGACTCGTCGCTTGCTGCGAGTCTTGCCTCGGGCCGAAGCTCGAGCGACGCTCTCGATGACGAGGTCAGGACACCACCAGAGTCCACCTTTGACGCGTTCGAATCGTCGATGAACCACCAACAACATCGCGAGACGACTCCTCGGCCGCCTCTCGAGTACCCCGCCGAGCCTCCCATGCCATCGTGGGACGCAGCTCAGACCTCGTCGGACTCGTCGGACGATGCTGCCGTGGAACTGTCGTCGGCAGCTACACACCTGAGCCCGTCGAACCACGTCACCCAATCTTTCATGACGCGTTGCGATTCGACCATGGGCAGCGGAGGCTGTGCCGTCGACGCCGGCCAGGAGCTTGAGCTGCTGAGCGACGACTATGGCGCGCAACGGGTCGCCGCGGGCAAGGCGAGGATGATGCCTTGGCAAGACGAGTCAGCTGCGCCTTCGCAGTCGGGTCACGGTCACGGCAGTCGCAGGCCGTCGATCTACGCCGTCAACATGGAGAGCAACAGGCCCTTCACTCGCTTGGGACTGCAGGATATCGCATTCAGCGCTTCCACCCTGCCCGAACGTGCGCCGGCTCCCGCAGACTGCATCGACGCCATCGTCTCGTGCTACCCTTCCATCTGCGATGCTCCGCTGAAAATGTTTGGCGAGGATGGACAGCCTCTGCCACCGACAAAGAAGCAGGAGACGAGCGAGGCGGAGCGCAAAGCTCGCCGTGACGCGCTGGTCGTCAAGTTCTGCGCCAAGCAGCGCCTCTCGCTGGTCAAGGCGATGGTCGTCATGGAGTCGCGCAATGCGCACTGGAGGCGCATCGGCGCTCTCAACCCCAGCAACAACAAAGCTGCGCCAACCTCCTTTGCGCAGCCACAGCGAGACCCGTCGGCGCCTCGCAAAACCAACGCAGTCGGACCGCTTCCGCCCATGCCCAACGCGTGGTCGCTCGACATCCGCCACGAGCAGCTCGACATCGCCCAGATCGAGGGCAAGGTCAAAAAGACGATCGAGCTCGCCTCGTTCCGTACCAACGCCGAGTGCGCCAAGTGCCACGGAAGCGGCGTCGGCGCCTGCACCACCTGCAAGGCGGAGCAGGCCGACGAGTGCTTCTGGTGCTGCGGCACGGGTCGCGAGAAGCTGCGTGCGCAAGCCTCGTGTCGACGCTGCCAGGGTGCTGGTGTTCTCAAGTGCAACACCTGCAAAGGAAGTCTCCAGTCGGCCTGCCGCTCTTGCGAGGGCACCGGTACGGGTGAGTACGGCTTCTACGTCGACGTCACGGTCAAGCGTGTCGAGATGCCCGCCATCCCTCTTGCCACCCTGTTTCCCCAGCTTGACGCTGCTTCGGGACCCGTGGAGCCTTCGTACGACGACGTCAAGGCAGCTGCCAAGCTTGCGCTGTGGGACTCGATCACCAAACTCACCGAGGCCCGTCGCGCCGGTAGCAAGGGCAAGAGCAAGGATCTGGTGCCTGTGATGGCAGCGTGCATGTGGGAGAACTCGACGACACACGTCGTATCGGTCGATGTGCCGCTGGCGGCCAAGTTCAAGAAGGATGCTACTCCGGCATTGAGGCCCGAAGGACTCCACCGCAAGATTGCGACGCAGAGGAGGTTCTTCACCGTCCCCACGGACGAGGATCTTCGACCGATCGAGCTGTCCGAGGAGCAGGTGAGGAAGCTTGGCGCTCCCGAATCGAGTGTCAGCCCCAAGTCGACGCGAAGCAGCCCGTCGAGGTCGCCCCCACGAAGCCGCTCTGCCTTGACCAGCTCGGCCAGCTCTCCGGCGACGAGCATCAGCGACCTGACTGGCAGTCCTCCCCTCGCCACCCCCGAGCAGGGAGGAGGCGTCTCGGGATTCTCTACGCCAACTCGCGTGCCGAGCCCTCATAACGACACCGTGCTCGTCAAGCCAGCAGCGAAAGAGTTTGTACAGCGTCCCAGCCCGCTCTCGCAGCTCGCCGCCACCACCACACCTGCCGCTTCCTCGCCCTTGGCAAATGGCGATGGTGGAGAGCAAAATTACTTCCCTTCCCCCACTTCGGCAGCACCCAGGGCAAGAAGGCCGTCCGCTGGGCAGAGCTTGAGCAAGAAGCTCAGCTCCAACATCCTAACCAAGCTCAGCCCGCATCGTGGCAGCGTGTGAGGTTGCGACTCCAATTCCCGTTCGTTCAGCGTCCGTGTGCAATTCAGATAGATCATCACTGGCATCACCTTCATCCTCACAGCATTTGTAAAGCAAGACTTGATAATAGAACAATCGTTGTCCTCGCCCTCGTCGTGGTAGTGTGCTGATGTGAGTTTGAGTGGGATGGTGAGCTCGTCGGGTTTAGCCGCTGAGACGGCGGTATAACATTTTGCTTTTTTCGAGACGGGTCCGAGATCCGAGAAAGTGAGCCAAAAATTTGCCTTTTGCTGAACCCTAAATTCTTCCTGCGCCTCAGCTGCTCGATAAGTCACTCTCTTCTTCACCTCATCAAGGCCCTCAGCTCCCTTGGTCAGAGCTATCTTCCTGACGCTCAACATAGCAGCGAAGCTTGAGATCAGAGCTCTCTTCCTCGCACGTTAGGCTGACAGCACCCTCAGTCATCAACACCGCGACCTGTGGCTGCTGATCCCCCAACGTGCATCCAACCCGCCCATCGCCGGCCATCCGCCCAAGATGGAACTCTTCAACGACGACGACTCCTCGTCGGCCACAAAGCTCGACATCCGCACACGGCCCGAAGAGTCGCTCAACCACTTTACCATCAACAAGGACTTCGCCGAGCGCTACCTCCACAACAAGCAGCGTGCCGAGCTGCACCAGCTCGAAGCCAAGTACGGCAAGGACGCCCTGAACTCCGACGACGACGAAACCGATTCCGAGAGCGACGTAACCGAGGACGAAGACGGCGATCAGGTGACCGCTTCTGTCGATGCAGCGATCTTCCGCACTCTCCAGCGGATTCGCAACAAAGACGCTGCGCTGTACGATAAGAATACCGACGTATTTGCGCAGGAGGCCGAGGCTGCGGAGCGTGCATCCCGCGACCTCGGCACGGCTGGCAAGAAGAAGGGTACGACGAAGAAAGAGAAAAAGGTGACTCTGCAGGATTACCAGCGACAGAGGGTGCAGGAGCTCATTGAGACGGCCGAGGACCCGGCCGAAGCACTGGCGGATGCTACCACGAGCGACCGAGTTAAGGGGATCTTCCACGACGAAGAGAGGATACCGTTTGCACAGGAGCAGGAGGAGCTGAGGAAGGAAGTCTCGCAAGCCTTCCACGCGAATATCGACGCTGAGGACGATCTGTTCGTCAAGCGCTCCGAAGCGGGTGGCAGTGCGGGTTCGTATCGGGACGCTGTGCTGGCATCGCTCGGACCGGATGCTGACGAAGAGACCATCCGCAAAGCTATCCGTCGCAACGAGGCCTCCACCTCCGTCCTCGCCGCCGAAGACAGGGACGAGAAGAAGAACGAAGACTTTCTCCTCAACTACATCCTCAACCGTGGTTGGATCGACACCTCGTCCGACGCACGACCCTCCAAACCACGTCTCACCAAAGCCGCTCTCCAGAGCAAAGATGCTTCCGAAGCCGACCCGACTCCAGCTACAGGTGTTGACAGCCAGGCGTACGGCCGAGACTGGGAAGCGGAAGCAGCCGACCTCGCCTCCGAGTCCTCCTTCGACTCGATGGCAGACGCCTTCGAAACCGCCTACAACTTCCGCTTCGAGGACCCCAACGCCCTCACCATCCCCACCTATTCGCGCCAGCCCAAAGACTCTGCGCGTCGCGAGGACAACACCCGCAAGCGCAAGCGAGAAGAACGCGCCGCACGCAAGGACGAAGAGCGCCGCGCCAAAATGCAGGAGTTGTCGCGGTTGAAGAATCTGAAGCGCCAGGAGATTGTTGATAAGCTGAAAAAGTTGAGGGAGGTGACGGGGTCGAGTACGGTTGATTTCGAGGGGATGGATTTGGAGGGGGATTTCGATCCGGAGGAACACGATAGGGCGATGGAGAAGGCGTTTGGGGACGGATATTATGGCGAGGAGGATGGCGAGAAGCCGAATTGGGAGGATGATATTGACATTGATGATATCATCAGGGAGCATGAGGCGAGTACGGGGCAGGGCAAGGGGAAGAAGAAGGCCCAACAGACGCACGATGGGGACGAAGACCGGATCGAGATGGATGCAGACTTCCTCGACGACGCCACTGCCGCCGGCGATGCCATTGCAGGTGGGAGCAAAGAAGCGGCTCTTCGCGCACGTCTTGCCGACAAGAAGCTGAGCAAGAAGGAACGCAAGAAGCTCAAGAAGAACCTCAGGTCCGCGCTCTCCAAATCCTCCACCGCCGCTGGCAACGATTCCGGATCGGATGCCAACGACGACGACGATGGCGTCGACATCTCCACCATGGACGCCGACACGCCTAACCCTGCCCCTGGTGCGTCTGCCACCGACAAGAAGGCGATGGCAAAAGAGATGATCGACAGCTACTACAGCCTCGACTACGAAGACATGATCGGCGACCTGCCCACACGCTTCAAGTACACCCAGGTCGCCCCCGCCGACTACGGCATGTCGGCCGTGGACATTCTGCTCGCCGACGACGAACAGTTGAACAACGTGGTCGGTCTCAAAAACCTGCAGCCGTACAGGAGGGGTAAGAACAGGCCCGTGGACCTGGGCAAGAGGTTGGGACAGTTTAGGAAGGATGTCTACGGTAACACGAGTAAGAGGGAGGATGGTAGCGAGAAGGTGCAAAAGAAGAGGTTGGGGAAGAAGGAGAGGAACCGGTTGAAGGCTGCTGGAGATGGTGGGGAGGAGAAGCAGGCCTAGTGTCATCGATTCTTTCACGCATTGTTTCGCTTGTGATGGTGATGAGGTCAGTGTCGAGCGGTGACGGTGTCCGATTGAACAGCTGCTGCAGCTGCGGATGAGTGAACACTGTCCCGGTGATCGGGCCGAGACCTTCGAGGCGACGCGCAACTGCACAGTGACAGAGTGAGCGTCAAGCGAAGCGCGTTTGGACGGCTCATCGTCGAGCAACGGTAGTGGACGGCATATGATCCGACGGATGCACCACGCCAACCCACCTCCCCGTATCCGGCCTAGGCATCTCTCCAACCCCCTCCAAATCGAATCGATCGACAAACATCAAACAGCACGCCTTGATCTCGGCCACTGCCCAGTACCTCCCGGGGCACACCCTCAGCCCGTATCCGAACGGTGCCCAAGTCCTCAGTGTCTCGTTAGCCACCTTGACGGTCGGACATCGATCTGTGAACCGTCCTTGGTCAAACGTCTCGAGTGCTCCTCTAAATCGTGTTCCTTGACTTGTTGGCCACCATTGCGGGTTGAGCGTGCTGTTGTGAACGGTCCACAGCATCAACTGCAGCATGTCGCCACGTTTGAGCTGCACACGCTCCACCTTGCCTGACTTGCCTATCGTTCGAACGATAGTGTCTTTGAGGCATAGACGCGGCACGCAACCGGCGGCGTAGACTCGCAGCGTCTCGTTGACCATCGCATCCAAAAACGGCAGTCGATCGGAACCTAGTGAGGACACGGATAGTAGGTCATCCCACCTCTCCAAATGCGTACTCTCCCTGAGTTGTTGCAGTTCTTCTCGAACGCGTCTCAGCTTCTCCGGCCGCTGCGCGAGGATGCAGATCAACCACCCCACCGCAAGTGGCGACTGGGTCGTCGCCAACCATGCCGTACGGAGGACGATGGCGATAGCGTCGTCATGTGACCTCCCATACCTCCCTCCTAGCTCTCGAAGCTGTTCACGTACCTGCGTCGAGCAATCCGCCAGGCGTTTCTCCACCTCGATTTGCACGAGGTGGAAGAAGTGATCCCTCGCCCGCATCGCGCGTGGAGAAGGCTGGCCGCGGATGAAGAGCTGCAACTCACCATCCCACGCCTTGAACACCTCGTACTGACCGCGTGGAAAGTGCTCCGTGAACAACGCCTCTAGCGTCGCTTGGAAACAGCACTCTGCCACCACCTCAAACAGGTCCTCCTTTCTCCCCACCCCAACCCTTTCCAGCCCCCGCGTCAGGGCCTGCACAAATCTCCCCTGCAACTCGGTCAACCCGGCACCCGACATGAGGTGCGATAGTTGCCTCAAGCTCTCATCGCCCCCACCACGTGCGAAATAAGCCGCACAGCAGGGAGACATACGCCACATGGGAGCAGCGGAGATGTGCAGGTCAGAAACGTCAAAGAGGTGAGGCTGGTCGAGAATGTCTTTGATGGTGAGCAAGTTGGCGACGTACGTGGTGGTGTGGCCGGATGTATGGGCGATGCGAAAGACAGAGCCGTGGCCGAGGTAAAATTTGAGGAGGATGTCGCGGTTGGTGATGAGGGAGGGGCAGGATCGGGGGACGAGTGGTGGTCGGGGAGGAGAGATGCGGGAGGGGCGTTTGGTGAAGATGTAGAGGAGGACGATGAGCAGGCTGAGGGCGAGGGTGATGGTCGCCTCTCTGCTGAGGAGGATCTCCATGACTCTGGATTTGAAGCAATAGAGAGCCCTTCGAACGAAGAGGACGAGACGAGGTGTTCAATGAGGAGAGCCTACAAGCGGGCCACAACTCGGTTCTTATATCTCACCAGGCGGTGTAGGGATGCTCAAGCTCAAGCGGTCGCACATCAACACCACCGAGACGGTCTGAGTATCGTTGCCCCTATAGCGTAGGTTTCGTCAGCTGGATTGTGTCGCGAAGGCGATGCAGCCGAGCATCTGAACAAGGAAAGACGGTTGTACGGAAGAAGCCGTCGTCGATTGATCCATAGCCTTCCGGTCGAACCTCTTCCTCTCTGCAGCTTTCCCATGTCGTACATCATATGACACTCGTTCATCGGACGTGACCGCCTGCGTCAGCCCCTCGGCCGTTGCGTTGCTACGGACTCGTCGGCATCGTCTCTTTACCCGACGTTCGGCGTCCCAGACCCTCGCTGACACCGGGTCGCCAGCCGTGCTTTGGTCCGCCGTATTTTTCAACAACTCCTCAAGCGCCATCTCCGATCTCACAATCTCAAAAAAAAAATCAGCGTCACTTCCGTCCTCACCACGTGATGAAGGAATTTTTTCTGTTCTTCCGAAAGGAATAAGAACAGCGCGAACCCCCTCGCAACTGGCTTCCTTCTTCTCCTCGTGCAGCAAACTTCTGACCGCCTAGTGTTGCTCCCTCGGCCTCGAAGCATCTCGCTTCGTCTGCTCTTCCATGGCCAAGAGGTGAGCGTCAATGGCGGTCTAGATCGACTCGCGACTCCAGGGGGCTCATTGATACACAAAGTTTGCGGAGCCCTCGCACCGGTATCTCGTTCGGGGCGTCTTCTAGCAGGGCACGCACCCGAGATGTGGTCCGCGATCCAACGTCTAAGTACCCATGCTCCCTCGCGATCGTGAGGGAGTGGGTCGGTGGTTGGTATATTTCTTCTTTTCCCTTCGGTCACTGATTTTCAGCACACGGTTGTACACAGAGACGTCATTGCAATCAAAGATCCATGTCGTAGCATGCAGAGCGGCTGTCGAGAGTGCGATACAAAGGCCATCGGCTCGAATCGGACTCATGCATACGTCTCGCTGAGCCGCTTTGCGAGGTAGTCCTTGGTCACTGTAGGAAGAGCCGGAGAATCAAGAGCAGATGAGCGCCGTCAGCCAGCATGGTCTCCCGTCAGACTGCCTTGCGATCAGTGACACTTACAGATACGTTCATACTTCGGCCCTCCTTCCTCCGTGCCACAACTCGGTAGCGCCTCAATCACCTGGTTCTCATTCGGGTTGCAGAAGAACGCGATCGAGTATCTCGTCGGTGTATACTCCGCATCACCCACCGCCTGAGGCGCCTTGACCCTGTGCAACGTCGACCTTAACTGATCGTTGCTCCATCTCGCCAACAGGTCGCCTACGTTCACCACAATGGTCCCCTCGATCGGGTCGGCAGAGTGATACACGCCCGTATGCGGGTTCTTCGCCTCCAACCCACCCACGCTGTCCTGGAAGAGCAGCGTGATACTCCCGTAGTCGCTGTGCTCGCCCGCTCGTGCTGTGCCTTCCACCTTCAACTTGTCCGTTTTGACACTGGGATAGTGCAGCAGTCGCAGATTATGCCACTCCTCGTTGCACTTGTCGTCAAAGAAGTTCGGGTCGAGACCTAGACCGATGGCGATGGAAGACATGACCTTCATATGCAGCTCGTGCGCCGCCTTCTGGAACGCCAGCATGGTATCCTTGAACTCCGGCACATCAGATTCTGCGGGCCATTCGTTCTTCCACACCGGGTCGTGGTCGTTACCGATCTCCATCGACTCCTTGTAATCCGGCGCCTGTTCTCGAAGTGCCGCAATCTCCTCAGCCGACGTAGCTTGCGTTACGCGCTCTCGACCCTCAGCGACGTACCCACGATTAGCACGGGGGTCTTTCCAAGCAAGGTCGTCCTTCTTGTCAACGGGCAGACGGAAGAACTCGGCGGATTTGGCGAAGGTTGCGTCGACCTGCGAGGGAGGGATACCGTGGTTGCGCAGGTAGGCGAAGCCGGACGATTTGAAGGCTTGCGTGAGCTCGTGCGATGTTCGGGCTCGGTCAGCGTCGGTAGCATCGGGTCGGACGAAGGCGGAAAAGTCAATGACGGGGATGACAAAGTCGGGCGTGGTGGTTTGGGTTGCCAGGGTGCGCACGAACGAGGCAGGGTGGAGGGCGGAGGGGGTTCGGTTGGGTAGCTGTGGTCGTCGAGTTAGGGTAAGACGAGATGCGTGGGTCTGAAAAGCTCGCGAGGGCAGCGTCGACCGGAGCACCGCTGCGCCAGAAGCTGATGTCGATGCGACATTGGCTCGGGCCGCCGAACGAACGAGAGGTGGAATGGTACGGATCATTGTTGCTGGCAGGTCGAGATGATGGTGAGCAGGTCGTGGGGACGAGTATGGGGAACCTCCTTCCTTTGCACTGGAAGCGCATTTATTGCTCACGCGACTGTGCCATGCCCAGCCGCGACTTCGGCCTTGCTCACCCCAGACCGACTCGATGTTCAGTATCTCAATCGCTTCCTCGCATAGCTCGAGGAGCATCGCAGCCGAGCATCCTTGCTCTCGTTCTCTTGGATCCCCTCTTCCCGTCCCACTAGCGCCGGAGCAGCAGTCCAAGATGAAAGAGGTCCGACACACGGCTATACAGGGTCTGTTGCCGGCGAGTTTTCCTCAGGGTTATCGCTTTCCGATAAGAAGCCGTGGGAAAAAAATAGAGCGTTTCCGAGCATCCGACCAACGCACAGAGCATCCAATGTCGTGCTTCTCGTGTCACTGACCATCACCGATAGGCACGTTGATGATCGTCTGACAAGCTCGACACCACGCAGCTGCAAACAGAAAGCTCGTTCTCGCATGGCATCGCTCACCACCGCATCATAGCAAGTGTGTGTTGCATCTTCCACGCTCGAAGAGCAATCATCTTCGAACATGATCATGCTCAGGATACCTCGTACAAGCTCTGCGCTCTTGACAAGCTATGCTCGCAACACCTTGGCAACAGCACGGTTGCCAGCAATCTATCGATCTTCGAAGGCAGCGAGCTTCACAACAGCAGCCTCAAGCTCACGAGACGCACAACCTTGGATCAGTGGTCGCTTTGACACCGCACCGACCGCAAACGCAGCAAGGCTCTCGATCGTAGACCCAGCACGAGCAACACAGATCGGCTCAATAGCCATTCCAACCACCGAACAGGTTCACAAGGCGCTCGATGACGCCCACACCGCCTTTGCGTCCGGGCATGGCGAATGGTCTTCCGCCGAATCCGTCCACTTTCGATCCGAATGTCTCTATCGCCTCGCCCAGATCCTTCGACAGCGGGCGCCCGAACTGGCCCTTCTCGAGAGCAAACAAACAGGTCGCTGCATTCGCGAGTTCAAAGCACAGCTCGCGAGGCTCTACGAATGGTTCGAGTACTACTCGGCGCTCATCCGCGTTGGTGAAGGCAGCACACTGCCCTTGCGCGGTCAGTTGCTCGGGTACAAAGCTCGACGTCCGCTCGGCGTCGTTCTTCAGATCACGCCCTTCAACCACCCTCTCCTGATCGCAGTGAAGAAGCTCGCAGCAGCACTAGCAGCAGGCAACAGCGTCATCGTCAAGCCGAGCGAGGTGGCGCCTCTCACCGTGCTCGAGCTGGGTCCAATGACACAAGAAGCTGGTATCCCAGATGGCGTCGTTCAGATCCTGCCCGGTGCGGCGGAGACGGCGAAACAGCTGGTAGAATCGCCCTTTATTCGCAAGATCGACTTTACGGGCGGGACGAGGGTGGGAACGCTTCTCTCAGAGCAAGCTGGCAAGAGGCTCATTCCGATCACCACCGAGCTCGGCGGCAAAGCACCGCTGATAGTGATGGACGATTGCCCGGTCGATTTGGCGGTCAACGGCGCTTCATTTGCGGCGTTTGTGGCGAGCGGTCAGACGTGCGTATCCGCGACTAGGATCTTGGTGCACGAAAAGATCTTTGCCGAGTTCCTGGCTCGCTTTGCAGAGAGGGCGAACAATATCGCTAAGCGTATAGGCAATCCTCAGAACGCAGAGACGCTGTTGGGCTCGCTCATCAGCGCTGCGCATGCAGACAGAGTCGACGCGATCGTTCAGAATGCCACTGCTGGTGCGTGGAAGTGCATCGCAGGTGGACAGAGACCAACATCCCCATCTTTTGACGGTCACGATCTGGCAGCGTCTGGCGCTTTCTACCCGCCTACCATCCTGACGCCTGTCAACCTTCGCTCCGACTCGAGCTCAGTGTCTGCAACAACCGAGCGAGCGGTGCGAGGCAGCACCATCTGGCAAGAGGAACTCTTCGGGCCCGTCGTCTGCGTCCTCCCCTTCCGCGACGATACCCACGCCATCACCCTCGCCAACGACAGCCGCTTCGGCCTCGGTGCGAGCATCTGGACCTCCGACCACGCCCGCTTCCATCGATTGGTTCCTCGTATCAAAGCAGGTATCGTGTGGCTCAATACACATCATCGAAACGACCCCTCGAGTCCGTGGGGCGCCATCGCTCCCACCGGCGATGTCTCGGGGAGCGGGACAGTGGGGCTAGGGGCGAACCCATCGGGGATAGGTAGGGAGAACGGCGTGGAGGCGTTGAATGCGTATAGCACCGTACAGAGTATTACGATCAACTATGCGGATCAGCAGACGATGCGGTCGGCGGAGGATTGGTTTGGGGCTGCTGACAAGAGTGGTTCGTCGGTGCAGCCGGCGGTTCGTTATGGATGATCAATGCAGAATGGATAGACAGCAAGCTTCCTTGCATTCGACTGTCGCACAAACATAGATACACGGCAGCCTTCTATGCCCGTAGGATCACGATGCTCGTGCAACTTCAGAAGTGTTCGTCGTCCTGTACAACACTAGAGCGACTAAATTGTCGGAGGAATTGAGAATCAAAAAAAGGCAAAAAAGAATGGTGACAAGAGTGGGATTCGAACCCACGCCCGAAGATAGCAGGTTTTCCTGAATACACAGGATATCTTCCTTAATGCTACGCCTTAGACCACTCGGCCATCTTGCCTTTGATGATGGTTGGGCCAGCTATTGCTATTATTATAGTCAGAGAAAAACCCTCAAGGGAAGCTTATCTCGTGGACCCTTCGACCACCGGCTGCTCGGAAGCATACGGTGTTGGCTTCTTCTGATGAGCGTATCTTGACGTCGAGGATTGGGAGTTGGCTGTTCATGACCTCGCACAGTCCAATACGATCGCAGCATCACTGGTATCTACTGGCACACCACATCCAAGGAACTCTGCGAGATAGTCAAGATGAGCAAGAGAATCCTCGTCGAGTAAGTTCATCCACCGAGGTTGAGGGTGCATCAGAATGAAGCAACTGACAGCCGTAATCCGCTCACGCTGTCGATGGTAGCTGCCACACGCACATCTACACCAAGCGACTCGTATCGCTCCTCCGCTCTCGCACCGTCAACCCTCGCATCCACACCAACTCTCCCGATGGATCTGAAAAACTCGCCATCCTCCCGCAAGAGGTCTCGGGCGGCCGCACCGTCGGCCCCCAGTACTGGGACGTGCGCAACAAGGTTTCGTTCATGAATCGACACTCGATCGACGTCAGCATTGTCTCGCTCGCAAACCCATGGCTCGACTTCCTCGATGCTCTCCAAGCGGTGACCTCGGCACACGAATGCAACGCTGATTTGGAGCAGTACTGCGCAGATGCCACCCAGCTATTCTCTTCGGAGAGCAAGACGTCCGAGCTGGAGGCGGGGAGGAGGATGAAGGCGTTTGGAATCATGCCGTTGGCAGAAGGTGTCGACCCAAAGGAGGTGGTGAAGAGTCTGGAGACGATCAAGCAGTCACCGAGCTTGTGCGGTGCCATCTTGGGCTCGCGTGGTCTGGGAAAGGGGTTGGACGATCCAACGTTGGAGCCTGTCTGGGAGAAAGCAGCCGAGTTGGGACTGGTGCTCTTCCTTCACCCTCGCTATGGCGTCGGTGCGGACGCTTCTCAGCCAAGCGGCTTGTGGGGGTCGCAGGACAACGGTCATGTGTTGCCGCTCGCATTGGGGTTCCCCTTCGAGACAGCCGCAGCCACCACCCGACTGATCCTAGCCGGCGTGTTCGATCGTCATCCCAACCTCAAGCTGCTGGTCGCACACTCGGGAGGCGCTCTGCCCATTCTCTCGTCGCGTCTGGCGAGCTGTGTCGCTCACGACCCTCACGTCTGCAACCGTCTCAAGCACGACCCTCGTTATTATCTCGGCAAGCTCTACTACGACGCCGTGGCTTACGGTCCAGAAGAGCTCGAGGCAGTGGCAAGGATCATCGGCCGTGCAGAACGATATCAATCTTCAAGTGCGACACCAGGCGGCAAGGTTCAGGACATGGTCGAAGTGGGAGTGCAGAGGATGATGTTCGGTACTGACCACCCATTCTTCCCGCCTACCAAGGAGGATGGCACCGTCATCACAGACGATCAGACCGAAACATGGAGGTCGGTCACTGAGAATGTCGAGGCGATCACTGATGTGCCCTCGTGGTCGCAGTCAGCCAAGCTAGGCGTGTTCGGTCAGAATGCCGTCAAGCTGTTCGGCCTGTAAGCAACGTGCGGGGCAATTGCGAAGCTTTGTCTGTGCTATGTGAGCGTACAACGCTTTGTTTGCCGCCGTCGATCGAGCGAAATGCGGAAGAATCGAGTGAAATTGACCGAAATCGCGCTCAGACCGCGTCAAGAAGAACTCGATCTTCGGCGTTCAGCATCCGCTCCCTTTGTTCCTTCCAGACAACCATCATCACCACTCCAGGTATCCAACAGCTTTGCAGGTCGAGGCTCGGTCATCATCAAGAGATGCCGTCTAAACGCAGGGGCAATACGCCCAAGAAGCCAGCAGCAGCCCCGGCTCCCGCTGCCTCCAACGGTGCTACCCTTCCACCTGCTACCTCGTCCAACGGCAGGCCCCTGACAGGAGCTCAACCCGCCATCACTGAGCAGTACCGACGTTATGCCGATGCCAAACGTGCTCGTCAGATCGACCCCGAGAACTACACCCGCACTCCCAAGTCTGGTCTCCTCGTCCTTCTCGTGATCGGCCTCTTCTCGCTCCTCGGTTCTGTCACGTTGTATCTTCACTACAAGCTTCCTACGCCCCGTGCTCCGACCACCATCATCGCATCCGGTGTCACTCCTGCCGATGCTGCCGCCTACCATCCTCCCATCCCCGGCATCGTTCCCGCCAACAAGGCCGGAGAGTCTGACAAGTTTCATGAGCTCTTCTCCGAGGGTAACGCCGTCGGTGTGATGCAGCACCTCTCGGTCGATGTCGGCTATCGAATCGTCGGGACCAAGGAGCACCTTGACGCAGAAAACTGGCTCGAGGATGTCTTGCGTCGCTACGAAGGCTACCACAACACGGGCACTCCCGAATCACCCGGACGAACCCAGGTCGAGGTGTTCAAGCAGATCGGCGACGGCGCGCACCGTTTCGACTTCATGTCCAACGTCGTCTGGAAACGATACTACTCCATGTCCAACCTGGTGGTTCGCATCTCGGACGGTACTGATGAGAGCAAGGCCAACAGCCTGCTGCTCAACGCACACCTCGACAGCACCTTGCCCAGTCCCGGTGGAGCCGACGACGGCGTAGGTGTCGCTATCCTCATGGAAGCCCTTCGTGCGCTCACGCTTCCCAACACAGGCCGCAGGCTGTACAACTCGGTGGTGCTCCTCTTCAACGACGGCGAAGAGTCGCTTCAGGATGCTAGCCATCTGTACATCACTCAGCACAATCAGACCAATGCCGGTGTCAAGGCTGTCGTCAACCTCGAGGCTTGCGGTACCAGCGGTCCCGAGCTCCTCTTCCAGGCCACCAGCAAGGAGATGATCGAGGCGTACTCGCACGTTCCTCACCCCTTCGGCACCGTGCTTGCCAACGATGTCTTCTCCACCGGTCTCATTCTCTCGGACACCGACTTCCGCCAGTTTGTCGAGTACGGCAATCACCTCAGCGGTCTCGACATGGCGCTCGTCGGCAACTCGTACTTCTACCACACGCGCAAAGACATCCCTCAGTACCTCGAGCCCGGTGCCACCCAGCACTTTGGTGAAAACACGTTCGCCATCATCGAACACCTCTGCCTCAAGAACTCGAGCTCCAAGCTGCTCCGCACCATCGAGCCCTACCAAACCCGCCACACGCTTCCCATCTACTTCTCCATCGCCGGCCGCTACTTTGTCCTCCTCCAGAACAAGGCGTTCAAGAGCCTCGTCATGGGCCTGTCCGCCTTTGTCAACTTCCAGCTCTCCTCCATCGTCCGCTCCGAATCCGCCATCGGCGCACTCAACCTCACCATCCTCAGCGCCGTCTCCGCCATCATTTCCCTCATTGGTGCTGCGTTCGGAGCCAACGTCGTGGCGGTGATCATGACCAGAGTGCTGGGCAAGGGCATGTCGTGGTACTCGCACGAATTCTTTGCCATCCTCCTCTACGGCCCCCCCGCTGTGGCGAGTGTGTTGGTGGTGCAGCTGTTGACGTCGAAGCTGGTGAAGCCGCACAAGCGACCGTATCTGGAGCGATCGAGTCTGTCGGGTCTCGGCATCTTTTTCAACCTCGGCCTGCTCATCATGAATGCGTTTGGCATCGGAAGCGCCTACTTGATGGCGCTGGCTTCGGTGACATTCACGGTGGTGACCACGCTGAACGACTTTGTCATCATCGGCGTGGGGCAGATCGAGGAGAAGCTGGTCGCTCCGGACAACCGTGTTTCGGCATGGGTGTATCCGATCATGACCGTCATCCCGGGTATCGTGGGCGTAGAGGGCATGGCTAGCTTCCTCGACCTCTTTGTGCCGTTGACGGGTCGAATGGGTGAGATTTCCCCCGCCGATCACATCATTGCGAGCATTGTCGCAGTGCTCGCTTTCCTCTGTCTGCCGTTCACCATCCCACTCGCCCACCGATACACGCCTGCCAACCTCCAACGTGCCATCGTCGTATTGCTCGGTGTCACAGCTGCTGTCATGGCCGCATTCGCCAGTCCCGGATGGACGCCTTTCGACGAGGCACACCCAAAACGCCTTTTCGTACACCAGGTAGAGGACATCACCTCCAACGAGTGGTTTATGAATGTCGGTGCGGCCGACCCTGCGCCCGGGTTCAAGGCGCTTTCCGACGAGCTTCAGTGCGAGTTCGGAATCCCTACCGAGAGTCAGGCATCGTTGATGGAGATGAACGAGTACAATTCCGACTTTGACATTCTCTACCCCGTCTCGGCGTTCCTCACGCCGTACAAGTTCCAACTGCCCTCCCCGCCCTCGTCCTTCTCCACCAAATATGCCGCACCCGCAGCTGAGGAGAAGCATTTCACGGTCAAGGCGGTTAACGAGGTGCTCGACGTGGAGGCGGGGACGCGCAGTTTGACGCTCGAGATGAACCACCCAGGCATCATCTGGTCGGTCGTAGCGTTCGATGCCGAGATCCTCTCCTGGAACCTCCCCAGCGCTCCCCCGGCAGGATACCAACGACACCACCTCAAGAGCGTTGCGCGACACGGCATCTATACGTGGTCCGTAGACCTCGTCCTCCGCCTTCAACCCGATGCAGTTGCAGCTGCAAAGGCAAGAAGCTCCTCGGGCATCGTCGGCAAGTTCAAGAAGGCGGCCACCTCGTCGGGGAAGCTCATCAAGACCAACTCGGAGGGGATGATGGTGGAGAGGGATTCGTCGAGGTTGTGGATCGACGCATCGGGTCTGGTGGCGGACGAGATGTTCCCACAGCACAAGGCGAATGCTGGAGCCGATAGACCCGCGATGGAGACGTTCGTTAAGATGGACGAGTACATGCAGAAGAAGCATCCCGAGATCGACGTCATGATGCTTACCGTCGTTGCTGGTGTTTTCGAGGCGTAAAAGGTGATGCTGCCCAGTGTATAAACGCTTCATCTTGTATCTCGTATTATGTAGTCCGACGGTGTGAAATAGTATACTTCTTGTATCTTTGCTGCTGCTTGATGGTGCGAGACTGCACATCGGTTTGCAGCTGTGATAGCGTCGACAGCATAAAGAAAAAAAAAAAGAGAACTGCAGCACCTAGGATTCCCGCGTGGTCCCCCACCGCAGTACTGACTAGGCGATACCTTGCTTAACTTCGCAGATCGGACGGGATGCGGTGCTTTCAAGGTTCTGTGGCCGCAGATGTTATCATATGAGGAAGAGGCGTACATGTACATCGGAGCTGCAATTGAGTGGCTGCTTCTGACCTCAGAGCAGGCGCCAGAAGTTGGCTGTAGCGTATCACAAGAGCCTCAAGAGCTCATCACCGGACACTCCGGTCTTTGAGACTGGAGCAATGAACCTGGGATTCGACATGATGGCGGCGCTGGTTGCCATCCACAAGAGCCGACTGATGCGTCCCGAAGCTAAGCAAAGACGAGGACCACCTTTGACAAGCCAAAAGGTTGGACGCCGAACTTCCTCCGCATCTCGTTAAAAAATTCGTGAAAGCTGCACGGCCGAAGAAAAGAAAAAAAAAGTCGATTTGCTCCACACTTTCCTTCCATACCTCTCTCACTCAATCCACCACCTCACTAGTCCCTACAAGGTTCGAGCAAGATGGTGCACAAAGACCCCGAAGGCTACATCTCGGCCTCTGACTCAGCCTCCTCCTTTGACGACGACAACGACTTTGGCGATTGGCGTTCGGACGACGACAACTCTGCTACCACGCTCGCGCTTTTCCCCGACGCATCTGGTCAGCGAGCCTCATTCAAGTCTCCCGTCGAGGCGCTGCACCACGCCAAGACGCAGCATGGGTGCGATTTGGTGGCCATCGTATCGCGGCTCGAACTAGACACTCTTCAAGCCATCCGTCTTATCAACCATATCCGACGCAACAACCTGACCCCGGATCAGGTCAATGCTGTCACACAAGAGAGTGCGGTTCTCTCAGACGATGAGGAGCTGAAACCTGTCGCTGGTTTCGAAGACGATGGGTTGCTCCAGGTGGACTTTGATCTACTCGCCATCGACGCACCCACCGGTGACGCTGGGTCGAGCGACAAGGCGCGCATCCAGGAGCTCGAATCGCAACTTGCCACGGCACGCTCCGCCTTCGACGAACTCCGCACCATCCACGCCTCTTCCCTCGGCCTCTCCTCGCGCGACCTCACCGAGTCGTCCGGCTCTCAGCTCTCCCTCGATCAACGCACATCCATCGCCTCGTCTTCCCTCGCCCGCACCAAGCGCGGAGCAAACGATGCCGAAGACGATATCCTCTACTTTGACTCGTACTCCACCAACTCTATCCACCAGACCATGATCACCGACACCGCCCGAACCCTCAGCTACGCCCAGTTCCTGCTACACCCTTCCAACGCCCACCTCATCCGCGGCAAAGTGGTCATGGACGTGGGCTGCGGAACCGGCATCCTGTCCCTCTTTGCGGCTCGCGCGGGGGCTAAGCAGGTGATCGCGATCGACGCCAGCGCGATCGTCGAGCGCGCACGCGAAAACGTCGAGAACAACGGCTTCGGACACGTCGTCAAGGTGCATCGTGGCAAACTCGAGGACCTCTCCACCGAGCTATCACAGTGGGAGGGCAAAGTGGATGTACTGGTGAGCGAGTGGATGGGGTATTTCTTGCTCTACGAAAACATGCTCCCTTCCGTCCTCGTCGCGCGCGATCGGTACCTCAAGAAAGACACGGGCATCCTCGCGCCGAGCCGTATGACGATGCACCTAGCCGCCTTCAGCAGCGCAAAGTTGATTCAGGAGAAGCTCAAGTTTTGGGACGACGTACATGGGTTCAACATGGGGAGCATGACAACGGGCTTGTTGGACGAAGCGTTTGTCGACGTGCTGGCGGCAGACGAGGTGGTGTCCGACTCGTTTGTGTTTGCGGATCTAGATCTGCCGGAGTTACCGCCAAAACAGCCGGAACCACAGTCCGACTTCTCCCTCACCCTCACCAGCGATGTGGACGAGGTACACGGGTTTGTCAGCTGGTTCGATACGTTCTTCCTCCCCACCCCGCGCGTACCCGCTGACGCACCTTCAGACTGCCCTAACTTCAACCTCACCGAAAAGGACGTCGTCGGATTGGCACTCAAGGGTAACGCAGTCACCGAGGTCAAGGCGACGCAAGGAAAGGGCGAGACGGTAGCGTTTTCCACCTCGCCCTACAGCAAAGAGACGCACTGGCAGCAGACGCTCTTTGTGCTCAAAACCCCCATCACCGGCGTGCGAAAGGGCGACACGATCAAGGGCCGTATCGTGGTGTTGCAGGATCAGAAGCACAGTCGACAGCTCGAGGTGGAACTGCACTACCTTCACGTCCCCCAGCACAAGCTAGAGTCGGGCAAGAAGAAGGTCGAGACGCAGCTGGTGCAGGTGTTTATGGTTCGCTAGACCTTCGAATTCCATTGACAATGAACCTAGTGCGAAGGCGAGGTTAAAGATCAATCTTGGTCGTCCCCAGACCGTGCTTCCAAACATGCTCAAAGCTACCCCTCACCGTCCCCAGCACCTCCTTGACACTACTCCACCCTTCCGTCTTGACGAGATACCATCCCTCCTGCACCTTGAGCGTAAGCGGATCGGGTCCGTCCATGGTCCAATACCAGATCGCCTCCCACGTGATCAACGCCACCACGCCCATAAACACGGTCATGCCGACGAGCATGATGAAGAAGAACTTGATCATCTCGTCCCTATCCTTCTTCTCGAGATCCTTCCTCTCGTCCTCTGTCATCAGATCCCTCGGATCGAGTGCCTGCTGCTTGGCCATTTCGAGCGCCTGTTTCGCATCCGCGCTCGAAGGGTCTCTGCCTTGCAGGTTGGCGTGCTTCATGATGAGTGCTTGCGTACGGCGGTTCTCGGACCAGGTGCGGAGGGCAGCGGCACGAGCATCCGGCGCCTTCCCCTCGGCCTGGGCGGCGATGAAACTCGGGTAGTACGTCTCACACCACTGCTCTATACGGGCTAGCTCGACGGACCAGCGGGTGAAGTTGGGATCGGAGGGGGAGAGACGCTTGTGGATCTTGCGCGAGTAGGAGAGGAAGGTATACGCCACATCTCGGGGATTGACAGCCTTGAGGATGAGTCCGACAGCAACACCTTTGCGGATCTTGACGTTCTTCTTGAATACGTCCGGGTTGTTGAACATCAGCTCGAGGGTGGCAATGGCCATGACTTGCGGGATGGCGCAAAAGTTAAACACCGACTGCTCTTTGAGCAGCGCGAGGTAGTCGAGTGCGTGCGTGGCGTGCGACATGGCGTCCAGCAGCATCGATGAGAGCACGTACATGCTGCGGCGCCCCACTTCATCGTCAGCTGGCTTGAACTTGTTGGATCCAGGTGCGGTCTCGACGATTCCCGAAGCGATCTCGGGCTGCGAGGTGAAGCGGGCGTAGTCGTCCCCCCAGCACTGTTTGGGCCAGAAGAAACGGCCCTCTTCGCAGTCCTCGGCGTAGTCGCGGATGATGTTGGTCTTCTGCAAAAACAGACCCATGTGGTTCGACAGTTCCAGCTGGTGTCCCAACCACGGTCTCTCCAGGTTACTCTCGCTGAACAGCCGCGAGAGACCCTCGCCGACAAGCCCAGCGACAAAGTGACAGTACAGATCGAAGTGCTTCCACGTGCCAACACTAAGCGGCTTGTTCGCACTGAGTTCGATGTAGCTCGCCATGCCTGCACCCATCTTAGCCGTGATATCAGAGATGACCGTCTTGTAACCCTGATCGAGCAGCTGGTATTCGGCGATGACCTTGTCGAACTCGACGAGCAGCTGACGATCCTTCTCGTTAGGCCCGCTCTCGGTGAAGTTCCAACCCGGCTGTTCGAGATATTTGTAGAAGTTGACTAGCAGGGGGATCTTCTTTTCGGCAGGGATGGTCATGTCGTCTTCGACGGTATCGAGCGCTCGAAGGACGAGGTAGAAGAGACAGATGACGCGGGAAAGCTCGCCCTTGAGCTCCTTGATGACAGCGGCAAAGGAACGGGAGGTGAGGTCGAGGAAGCCCCAGCAGTCGCGCATGCGCTCGCGATCCCAGCCGGAAGCCTCGGGGTTGGCCTTGATGTCGTTGAGCGGGTCGCGCCATACTTTGTATCCGATCATGGCACGAAGCTCGGAGGGGTGGGTGATACCCAAAAGGAGGTAGGAGAGGACGCCCATGGTTGCCGAATGTGTCCCTCTCGAGAATGTCGGCGAGATGGATGATGATGAGGGTGGAGGAGAAAGGGTTCAGCGAGAGAGAGGTGTGTGTGTTCTTCCTCTGTAAATTTGGAATTGGCCGAGAAGAAGAGCGAGCAGCAGAGCAGCCAAAACGGCGTGGGGTTGAGCAATTCTTCTCTCTCTCTCCGCAGGGCAGGGCTGATTGGTCGGTGCGCGTCTTTGTAGTGCCAAAAGTGGCGCGACTCGAGCCTGCAGCGTGAATCGGGAGTCGTGACCCGATCCACCTCCCCCCTCATCACTGCCATCCTCTCATTCACAAGCATAGACACAGACGAGCTTTGAACACGATGCGAACGGTATGGTTTGTCGTTCATTGCCTGGTCAGATGCTTCTTCAACCATTCCCTAGCCTCCAAAGTGCAGTTCCACGCTGCATCCAGACGCTTGAGTCCAAAGTCGAACCCCTCTTCATCGTTTTCAGCATCACCTGATCCCACCTCCTCATGTAGCGACAGCGAAGCGAGTCCCAGATACGTATGCAGCAGATCCGGATGCTCCCCCGGAACCTTTGCTATCCCTCCTACCCTGCTTTGTGCCGACAACACGTACGTCGCATCGGCAATCGAATCAACAAGCTGATGCTGAGACAGCAGGGAAAGCGCGGCCCCGTTCCAAAACGAATAGCATACGTCGGGGGGAAGCTTGTTCGGTCTCCCTTGAAAGCCGCCGCCGAGCTCCGGTTCGTCAGTCGAGTCCGTGTCCGAGTCGTCCCCATCCTTTATTGACGGTGTCTCTTCCAGGGCGTGAGGGCCTGAAGAGGGTGCTACTTGACGATGTGCGAGCCAGCAGAGCGCCTCCTCCTCTCGCTGCCAGCCAGATACAGGTAGCGGTAGGAGGTGCAGAGCGGCGATGCAGCAGTACGTCATGCCCGAGTGTGATTCGTGCGTACGACTCGCACCAAATCCACCGTCGTACCTCTGACATGCTTCCAGATACCCTCTCGCCTTGCCCACATCGATACTCTCCCACTCGCCGAGCATGGAACATATCGCAACGGCGCAGTAGGTAAACCTCGGATCGCGGTCCACTGCCACTTCCCCCTCTCCCACCTCCTCTTCCGCAGCGAACCCCCCTTCCCCGTCCTTATCCTGCAGCGCTCCAACAAAGCGCAACAGCGCCCTTCGATTCAGTCGCGCAAAATCATCCTGCAGCACGGCGAGGATGAGAAGCGCCGCGTAGGTCATCGCCACGTTCGCCCCACCTGCCGCTGATGAGGATGAGGATGCAGCACTCGTGCTTGGAGACCCGCGAAACCCACCCGTTGAGGCTTGCTGTTCGTACACCCATTCAATGAGCTCCGCCTTCTCACCCGCAGGTATCTTGTCGGTGGCATCGAGTAGGTCTAGGCCTGAAACGGCAAAGTAGCCGAGCGTCATGCGTTGGTCGTCGGCAGAGGTGTACGGTTGTGGGAGAAGACGTAGACATCGGAGGAGGAACGAGATGTGTTTCTTGACTTCGAACGCTGATGCTAGCTCGCGCGCCGCATCGCTTGACATGTTGGCCACCGCCCACGCTTCCGGAGTCGAGGGTGATCTGTTGTACGAACGAGGCAGACGCTATGCTGTTGCTGGACGGTGAGAGGATGTTTCTAGAAGAAGGGTGGAAAGTGACACAAAGACACACGCCCTCCACGCTTGTCACGGTTCGGAATTCGGGCCGCTGTCAACGTCGGCAAATTTCCCAAGAAGAATGTCCTACTATGCTCCTCCTCCTCCTTTCCACCTCTACGAAGGAACAGCCTCTGACGGACCTTGCAGCAATGTCGAGCCCACGCCCTCGCTGGTTCGCACCCTCCTCCATCCCTCCCATCCTCCTCCTCACCGCCGTCACCTCATTCGCCTTCAACCACGCCCTCATCACCACCCAGCGCAAACAGCACCTTCGAGACCACCGTATCCGCATCCAACTGCTCGCCGACACTATCGACTTTAACTCCCGCTTACTGCTCCTCTTCAACCCTCCTTCCACCTCGACGTCTTGGTTTGGTCGCACATCACCGCTCACACAGGACATAGAGGAGGAGTGGGTGCGGGAAGAGAGACGTTCGTTGATGAGGCGGTGGAAGGCTCTCGGCGCTGATCCTGTCTCACAAGGACTTCTTCCAAGGAACACGGCAGAAATGAATGAAGGAGAGTCACTACCACAGCGGCCAGGGGAACAGCCGAGGAAGGTAGGACCAAAGGAAGTCACCTGGAGCGAAATCTTCCTGGGCAGCCGAGAAACCCGTTCGAGTCTCACCCAACGATTGCAAAAAGTAACCGCCGGTATCAAGGAGTCTTACACCCAGCTCACCCCGAACTCACCCGCCTCAAGTAGAGGATCGGAGGAGCAAACCGCAGCGGAAGAGAAAGAGCTGGAAGAACTCTCCCGACTCTGGTCATCCGCGTCCGAAGAATCCTCATAGCTTTGTAGCATCAGTATACCCTCCATTATCACACAATGGAACACCACATTCGCTATCTAGAATCTCGACCTGCGTTGCGAAGATTCAGGCCGCACGCAGAGCCACCGCCCTCTGAGCCACCGTCGACGCCTTCACTCCAGCATCCACATCGAGATGCGTCGCAAACAACGCTTGGCTCCGGTCCTGGTTGAGGTAGACACTGATCAGCACTTGACCCTCCTTCATCTCGCTGTTCCCCGACTGCTTCTCCCACACCAGCGCGGTCAATCCCAAATTCGTCACCCCGCCATCATTGAGTCGGATCCTCTTGCTCTCCGTATCCCAGTTTGCACCCTGCAATTTCAACCCGCGGATGGCAAACTTGCCCGCTTCCAACCCAGCCTTCGGATCGTTCAGCAGTAGTTTCAGCGAGAGGTTCTCCAGCGACACCTTGCTCGCGTGGGTGACACTCTGTCTCGTTGCCGTCAGGTAGGCGCCTGGTGAGAAGAGCAGGCCAAGGATCACTTCGGCCATGTCGTAGCCGCCTGCGGAGCCTCCGCCGACTTCGGCAGCCTCGCGGGTGATGCGTTCCAGCTGCTCGAGACGCGCTCGTAGATCGACGATCCATTCCGCCAGGGTCATCGACTTGGGTACCGAGTAACGTCGCCACGATTGCGGGATGACGGCTTTGGGGAGGTCGGTAAGGAGGGCTCGGTTGTGATTGGTCTGCCGCGAGTTACCATCGCATACGGCGACCACTTCCAGCAAATCCTTTCGCACCGCAGACAGCAGCGCCGATCCTGTGCGGTGCTCTCGCGCCCAGAATCGGTAGAGAGGATCCTGCACCGACGCGGCATCGCTCCCGAACGCTGGCACGGTGGTCGGCAGCGTGGAGAGCCACTGCAGCGCGTTGGCGCGCAACGACTTCATCCAGCTCGGCTGCACTGAGGACGACGTTGAAGCTGCACTGTCTTGTGTCCCTCCTGCACCGCTTGCGCTGGCACTCTGACCAACCGTCTCGTCGTCATCGTCGTCCGCCAGCTGCTTCATCTTGATCAACTTGCTCAACAGCGCTGAACCCTGTGCTGCAGCGATCACCTTCTCCGCGCTGGGCGGTAGCGCCAGCCATTGCGGTGGCTGCTGTTCGGGGAGCGCCTGCACCCAGCTGATGAACGTGTCCATCTTGGTGCCCTCTGGCGCCACAAGAGGATTCTCGTCATCCTTGACAAGCTGGAAGTCGACGTCGTAAGCCTTCGCGCAGAAGAGCTCGTCGACGAACGAGTCTAGCAGCGTCTGGTCGGGAGTGTTGTCGATCTTGCCGCCGTAGACGCTCTGCTTGAGCAGCGATCGGATGGCGTCCCACGGCAGCTGTTGCGGATCGACGTTGGCACGCCCTTTGGCGACCTGGGCCACCCAGCCTTCGATAATGTCGAGCGCGGCTTCGGCGTCCGAGTCGTTGAACTCGAAAGGCTTCGACCAGCCGAGGGGCGTGTATCGCAACCGCTCGGTTAGTGTAGCGTGGAAGAAGGCCAGGAGGAAGTAGAGCCTCGGGGTCTCGGCAGGTCCACGCTGCAGACGACCGGGTGCGATGCTCTTGAGGCTGTCCAGCATGCTAGCGCGAATCCCCGGTGGCGGCTCGTTCATCAGGATGCGCGAGGCACGCAGGAAGTTGACGGGGATCGAAGGAGACGTCTCGCAGGTGAGGAAGAGGCGGAAATTGCGGTTGGGATTGAGCCCGTGCATCTTCTTCTCGAGTTGAGACAGCCAGCTGGGCGCGAGATGGACGTTCTTGAGCAATACCCAATTGCCAGTGCGTGCAGCCGAGGTGATGGCATGATCCGCCAAGGCGAAACCTTCCTGCGAGCCCATTGCAACAGGTGTGCATCTCGCTCCGACGAGCTTGACCAGATGATCGACTCGGTAGCTTGCGTCGTAGCCTGGCACGGAGCAGAGCGCGACGGGTGTGCTCGCGTCGACCTCCTCAGCGACAATCTTGCCGAGCTCGTAGCCAGGATCACCGAGCACGTCCTGGCCAAAGATGCGCGAGGCGAAGGCCGCCATGGCCTGAACGATGCGGTCCGGGCGCAAGCACTTGACCACCAACATCTTTCGGACTTGATCCGCCAAATCTTCGTTCTGCGCATCCTCGGACCAGAAGACCGGCACCGACGTTTCGGGACTGTTCGAGTTGAGGAATGCAAGCCATTTGTCCGTGTTGGCCTCCATGTGCTCTTCGATCGTGCGGAAAAAGGCAAGACGCTTGAAGACCTGGACGCGCGCAAGCTGCTCTTCGTCGAGCATCGCCTCGATCTCTCCATCTCCTCGACGCCGTGTGTTGCTGTCTGCTGTAGATCCGATCGTAGTCGCTGCTGCTGCTGCCGCGACATTGCCGCCTTCGAGCAAGAATTCGTACTCGTCACTGTCGAGTGTGTCGGTGTGCCCCTCTTCGCGAGCCTTGATCTGGGCGAGCAGCATGGCAAGCATGACGTGGTCGTGATGAGCAAGAGCCTTGCTGGTCCTGTGGAAGACGACGAGGAAGAGGTCGCGCATGAGGATGTCGAGCCGCTGCTTGGGATCAGTGACGCCTTCGAGGTGCGGATTGCGACGGAGCACGTAGTCAAAGATGTCGAGGAAGAACCGCAACGAGAACTGGTAAAAGTGCGAAATGAGATGGAGCTGATCGAGGACGAAGAAGACGGAACTGCAGGCTTTCGCCAGCGGAACGTATTGGGCGGTGACCTGGTCGACTTCTTGCATGATGGCATCGGTCTCTTCCACCTTGGACGTCACCTCGGCTGCTTCCTTCTTGAGCGTCTCGAGCGTGTCGATGACCTTGTCGTCGTCGAGGATGTTACCTTCGGACTCGTTCAGTGCAGTGAGAAGCGATCTCTCGAGGTGGCGAAGTCGAAGACGGAACTCGCCCTGCAGCTTCATGAGGTCGGTCCTCTTGCGATCGGTGTCGGGACGCTCGACTTTGAGCACCTGGTCGAGCGACTGACTCTGGAGACTGCTGCGCGTCATGGTGAAGTTGACAAAGGTGACTCGGCTGCAGATGTCGGGCGAGAACTCGACCGAGGGATCCCGAGTGGTGAGGAACATGTTGAAGGAGGGCGAAAAGTCGATATCCTGGCTGCCGAGACGGATGAGAACTCGACCACCGGTTCTGCGAAGCTCCTCGTTGAGGACAGGGTTGAGGATGGGATCGAGGTATTCGACGTCTTGGATGAGCAGAGGATTGCCGAATCGCAGCGAGCTCTCCAACGCCTTGAGGAAAGCCTCGTCGAGGAAGCTGGTGGTGGTGAGCTTCTGCACCTTGTATTCGTTGAGGAGAAAGTTGACCGCCTGGCCTGATGGGTCAATGATGAGCGGATATCGGTTCCAGCGCTTGAGCATGATGGCGTTCTCGGTGCAGAGGGTATCGGCGGGAAGGGATTTGGCTTGCCATTCGAGACGCTCATCTGCGGTGGAGAGGTAGTCGGCAAAGGAGAGCTCGGGCTTGTATTTGATCCCGGCCTCACGAAGGTGATCGGACCAGTACTGCCACATGGACTCGCGATACTGTTGATCAAAGAAGCCTGCGTAGGCGAGCATGGCAGCGGACAGCAAAGCATCTCCGATGATGGTGCTCATCTGATCGTCAAAGGTGCGGCTGCCGGTCTCCCAACGCTGCTTTTCAGACGACAAGCTGTCGAGAAGCTGCATGGAGCGGGAGACTCGATTCTGAACGCGCTCCATCTCGGACTTGATGGCTTGCGTCTCGCTGATGAGCGCGGCGTATTCGTCTTTGTAGGTGGCGATGCTGTTCTCGAGCTCGGCAATCATGTCGACGATTTCGCCTGCTTGAAGCTTGGTGTCTTCGGCCTGCTGTTCGAGCGATTGCACCTCATCACGCAGCGGACCAACCTTGTCGAGGATCTCGGAGAAGCGAACCTGAGCGATGACCCACTTTGCGAGCGGACCACAGGCCTGACTGGCACGATTGATGGTGGCAAAGTCGTACCCGGGCTTGGAGAGGTAGTCGCGGATCATCTTTTCTCGGATTTGGCGCGTCATCTGGCGATCTGTGTCGAAGTTGACGATGGAGGCGATAAAGTCGTCCCTGCGGATGATAGCTTGAACCGTCTTCCAGCTTTCGATTTTGTGACCGAGGATGATGCAGACCGACTCCATGGCGTTTTTGACGGGAAGCGGAGGATTGCCCATGGAACGAACTTCTGTGAGGTGCTGCTTCTTGATGTTGCTGACGCTGGCCTGAGCATCTTGAACGGCCGGTTCTGCATCTGCTAGGTCCGCCATGACGACCTGCCTCCTATGGCCGATCTCTTTCTCCTGCTCTGCCAGAGCCGCCTGGATTTCGATGGAAGCTGCGCGCTTTTGTTCGGCCTCTTGCTGATCCTTGACCATGCTCTGCAACTTTTGGTTGGCCTGCGCATTCTTCGCTTCGAGCTGCGTACGCTTGACAGCAAGGCTCTTTTGCAATTCTTCGACCTGGTCCACTGTGGACCGAAGCTTGTCGAGACCCACGAGCAAGAAGCGCTGCTGATCCTCGAGCTCGTCTCGCTTCTGGTTCGAGACTTGGACGTAGTATTCGATCAAGCTGAGAAAGTGGCGTGGAGATTGATGATATCTGCGTCCTTGCCGCCGACGCAATCTTTCGGCAAAGGCATATATGGAGAAGTGGATAAAGACGAGAGCTTCGACGACGAGTGGACGGTTGGCACCGAGGTCGAGGGTATTGGTGAGCTCAGCAGCGACGGTGCGGCAGGCATCGGGCGACCAATCGCCTGGTGCCTTTCTGGCGCCGTCGACGTGTACAGCGTCCATGATGACGGACCTGTGGCGGCGATTCCTGGCGATATCGGATGAGCTCAATGCAAAAGGGGTGATGGTGAGGTGGAAACGCGTTGAATCACGCAACAAAGTGTTGGTCTGTCTGTCAAAGCGCAGCCAACTCAGCGCCGCGCTTTCAAAGAGGTGTTGGACTCGGCACAAATTGTCAAAGTGTTAGACCGTGATCTCAGCAGAGAGAGCTGCTTGAAGAATAGGCATCACGTGTGGGCTGGAGAATCGGCAGTTCTTCTGAAGTAGACACTCTGCTGCATTTCTTCGCTCTCTGCTCATACACCGGTTCGCAGGCGGTGTTGCTCTTCCTGCGGTTCTGCTGCCAATCTTTTGCCTTGGCGCTGAGCCAGTTGCATTCGACGCCGAGATCAGAAAGCACTTTTTGCAATCTTTCTTTGCTTCACCACCATTGTCACCCTCCTCAGACGGCCTCGCATCTCCTGCCGTTCTCCTTGGTCGACTCGCTCGGTTTCGAACCAGGCCCCACGTCTGACATAGTCACCTTCTTCGATTCGCCGTACGCAAAATAGCTCTCGAATCTTGGCTTCGACCAGACCGACCTCATCGAGCAACACACCTTTAGGGGCCTCTGCATCTCGTCACGATCAAGGCAGGCCCTCTCGTAAACTGTTCATCATGTCCGAGCCATCAGCCGTCCCAGTCCCCGCCGGTGAGGCTACCACTCAGTGGGCCTACCGTGCCCAAAAGTCCATCGGCCTCAACACCGGTGCCCCCACATACACCTCGGTCAATGGCTTTGATCAGGTGCAAGGCGCTACTCGCGTTTTCCAATACAGTCCTGATGGAAGCACTTTCGCCGCTGCTATGGACGACTTGACTCGTCTCGTCGACACCTGCGCTGCTTCCACCTCTTCTGTAAAACGCGATCTCCCAGTCCCCAGGGTCGTCGATCTCCGATTCTCGCCCAAGGGTGGGTTCCTCAGTACATGGGAGCGTCCTGCTAAGCTCGAAGATGGCTCGAATACTCGCAACCTCAAGATTTGGGACACCGAGACAGGAGAGGCGGTCGCCGCTTTCGAGCGCAAGTCGCAAGAAGGATGCTTCTTCCAATTTACCGCCGACGAGCAGTACTGCATCAGGCAGGTCTCTACCGAGCTTCAGATCTACGAGTCTCGTCACATTGCCGACAAGGGTGTCATCGGCAGGTTGCGGCTCGAGGGCATCACCAGCTTCGAGGTCGGTCCAGGCGACAAGCCCAGTATTGCTGTCTTCTGCGGTGAGAAGAAGGGCGCTCCCGCTTCCGTCCGCGTCTACTCCCTCGCCTCGCTCGTCCCCTCGCCTGAAACTCCACCGGCTCCCGTCTCGCAAAAGACCTTCTTCAAAGCCGACAAGATTCAGATCAAGTGGAACCAGGCCGGGTCCGCACTCCTCTTTATGACCTCGACCGACCACGACAAGACCGGCAAGTCGTATTACGGCGAGACCAACCTCTACCTCATGTCGGTTCGCGGCGACTTTGACTGTCGCGTGGCGCTCGACAAGGAGGGTCCCATCCACGACTTTGAGTGGAACCCCAACTCGAAAGAGTTCATCGTCATCTACGGCTACATGCCTGCCAAGGCAGTCCTCTTCAGCCACCGCGTCAACGTCATCGCCGAACTCGGCACCCAACCACGCAATTTTGTCGCCTTCAACCCGCAAGGCCGACTCTTCTGCGTCGCAGGATTCGGCAACCTTTCCGGCACGGTCGACATCTGGGACCGCGAGAACCTCTCCCAGGGCAAAGTCTTCTCCATGGACGCCAGCAACAGCTCTGTCTGCCAATGGTCCCCTGACGGCCACTTCCTCCTCACCGCCACCCTCAGTCCGCGTCTGCGTGTAGAGAACGGCGTCAAGATCTGGCACTGCACCGGCGAGCTCGTCCACGTCGACATGATCGACGAGCTCTACCAAGCCGGTTGGCGTCCTGGCCTCAACGCTGGTCTCGCGCCCTTCCCAGCTCAGATCCCTTCCGCCCCTGCCGCCTCGTCCGCAGCTGCTTCTTACCTTGCCACCAAGGCAGCCTCCAAGCGTCCCACCGGAACCTACCGTCCACCTGGCGCTCGCGGTCAGGGCACCCCCGACATCTATAAGCGTATCGACGAAGGCGGTTCGGGCGCCTCCACCCCCGACCTCGCCCGCTCAGGCTCGCAGCAGAACGGCACCTACCAAGCCCCTGGCTCGGGTAACCGCAAACGTGCTATCCCAGGCGCACCCGGCTCCGCCCCACGAAACAACAACGGCGGCAACGCAGCCAACCAAAACGATGGCAAGAAGAAGGGTGGAAAGCAGAACGGCAAGAACGCTGCTGCCTCGGCTCCTGCAGTTGTGACAGTCACAGAGGACGTGGCGGCCCTGTCGGTTTCGGGAGCTGCCGAAGTGGGTGGTAACTCGTCAGCGGCGAACCAGGAGAAGAAGGTGAGGAACTTGAACAAGAAGTTGAAGGCGATCGAGGAGTTGAAGATGCGTCAGGCCGGTGGAGAGAAGCTCGAGGCGATGCAGCTGGCCAAGATTGCGGCGGAGGAGGAGGTGAGGAGGGAGTTGTCGACGTTGGAATAGATGGTCGTACGGGAAGGACACTGTTCTCACTGCATGGTGTTGCAGGCTGAATGCTAGAAACACATGCGCAGATCGCAGCGTCACACTCAGACCAGCCTCGGGATTTGTGATGAAAGCTTTAAGATTGCAGATATGCTTGAGCACGGCGAACTACTCGCCATCGAGCGGGTAGGTCGGCTTGGTGTCATTCACCTGAATCCCACCCCTCCTCTGCAGATGGTTATCGGGGTACGCATTCTCCCAACCGCCCTCTGCGGTCGGTACGGCCAGCCACAACCTATACAGGTGCCTCCTCGGTGCTGGTGGAGCGGGATCCTTATACTCGGTCCTAGCATGCAGCACATGCACATCACTAACAAACTGAACATCGCCCACATCCAACACCATATGCAGACTCAGCAGTTTCGCCGTATCCTCGAGCACCTGCATTGCCTCCTTCTGCGCCTCGCTGAGCGCCGGGATGTGTCCTGCATCGACGTGACGCTGGATACTCTTGAGGTAGTACGGATCGTACGTGAGGATGAGTCGGTTGGCAGGTTGACCGCGACGAAGGTGTACGATGGGTCGTGTAACCCAACCCTTCTGCTCGCCTGCGTTGGTGGAGACCTCACCTTTGCGATCGAAGTGCCAGATGTTACTCGCGAGCAACTCGGCGACATCCGGACGGTGAGCCTGGATGTGGTTCCACACGGCGTGGGATGAGACAATGTCCGACTCACCCCCCTCTACCGCCTTGTGCAGACACAGCAGACCCACGATCCCACCCGACGAGTCGGTGTGGAAGAACTGTCGTGCGTTGGTGCGGTAGATCCTCACCTTGTCAATCGCGGTGGGATCCTCACCGAGGTCCTTAACATGGCCCAGAATGTGCCCGTATCGATTCTGCGACACAACATTGCCCAGGTACGATCCGAGACCGAGGTAGGCAATCGCCGAAAGCCTGTTACCCCAACGCTTGGTGGGCAAGCCTTTGAACAGGTAAAACCCGTGTCCCTCCACCAGACGCCTGCGCAACTCCGTCAACGTCGCCACCAAGTCCGAGGGCAGCGGGAAGGTGGACCTTTCGATCTCGCCTAGTTCGCGTCCAGACTCGAGCCACAGCTGGGAGGCAGATTCGAGCTGGGCGATCTGGTGAGAGGTGAAGGTGTGCACCCATTTGGAGGCATTGGAGGCGCCAGCGTAAGAGGAGGCGTCCCACACGGTTGGGCCGGTGATCTGCTTGGGAAGCTGAGAGTAAGGGGTCAGGAGAGATGGGTCGGCATCGTGCTGGCCAGAGGTGAGCTCCTGGATCGAAGACTTGAGCGAGCGCTGAGCTTCGATTTGGGAGGCAGAGAAGCCACCGGAGCCGCCATCGCCGTCGCCAGACGAGTTGTTGGTGAAGTGAGAGGCGCCCGTGTTGGGCGGCAGAGTAGATAGCATGTTGGTGTTGGTTTCGCGCAATCGGTTGTGGTTCGTAGCAAAGGAAACGATGGTGTTTGGAGGTATATATGAGATCTTGGACGGACTCACGAGAAGATTTGCAAAGAGGCAGGCACATGAAGATCCTATCAGCGTCACAAGCACGCAACGAAGACGCTAGAGTGCCCACATGGCAACATCCATCACCGTGACAAGCGGGCACCATTCAGCTTAGGAGCGGCACGATGCTCTAGCGCCCACAAAGCCCACATCGTCATCAGAAGGAGCGCGGCTATACAAAGCAGCCCCTTCAAGACGAGAGAGGGCTTGTGCGAGTGCGACTTGCTCGTGAGTAACAGCCGAGCCGGATTGCGTGCTCAGAAGTCAGGGCACTGCTGGACGTGCTTCCCCGCATCTTCTCGCCGCCCAATTGCCGCCTCGATGCTGCAAATCGCGTGCTTGAGAGCGCTGTTACTAAGCATGACCGAGTAGACTTTCTCCCGGCGAGTCTCACGTAACGATCTCACATGCTATCGGATTTTCTTCGGGTGCAGCTGTCAAACAAGATAAGGATCGCCCCGCACAGCTCCTCTCTCACACCGCCCGCTTCTCACGACTTTATCGTCCTGCCTTTCGACGATCGCTCAACCGAGCTTGTTGAGAGCGAACCTTGATCATATATAGTCTTCGTCAGAAGTCATATGACCGTGGGCGACCCTGTACGAATGAGTCTGTGTATGAGGCAGAAAGGGCCATCTTTTAAAAGGATGTGCAACGCTTAAGCTTAATACCTGAAGAGCGAGCGAGTTCTTATCAATGAGCCGTCCCCGTCTTGCATGATTCTGACTTATCGAAGCGAGTTGCAAGTCGGAGTCTGAGCGTCGAGTGATACTTGTCGATACACACACACGCAGCATCGACCGTCTGAGGATGCTCAGAGCTTGAGCTTGGTTCTCTAGATTGTGCCAGTCTGTCCACAAGCTTGGGGTCGACTCCGAGCATCCTGAACGTGAGCAGAAGCAGGTGCTATCGATCGTGTAGCCGAGTGTTCGTTGCGCTTTCTCGCCGTTGAATTCGCCCAAAGATTGTGCTCCATACAGCCCCCACGGAGGATCGTGACTGAAAGCAAGTGTGCTTAGAGCCATGTGGCAATGTGCCAGATCGCGACCTTCGATGTGTGACAAGCTTTCATGCCCATATAATGAGGTCCCCTCTCATGTCGCTTGCACTTGCATCCTCGCTCCTTCATCATCTCCCATCACTCCGTAGAAACCTCCCAGAGCGCTCCCTCGCTTGTATCACTACCACGATGGGGATCCTTCAACGACGCCCCCGACTCACCTTGACCAAACCTCGCCTCCGCCTCTCCCAAGAAACCGCCCTCGACAACCACGACCTTCGCCCCGTTCCCCCTTCCAAACGAACATGGACCTCCATCGACTGGATCTCCTACTGGATCTCTGACCAGTTCGCGCCCGCCACCTGGCAACTCGGCGCCTCGATGGCCGCCACCGGCGTCACTGCCCGCGCTGCCCTCCCCACAGTCTTCTTCGGCTTCCTCTGCATCGGCGTCGTCATGTGGGCCGCTGGCGTCATCGGTGCCACCTACCACGTTGCTTTCCCCGTCATCAACCGTGCACCCTGGGGCATCTACGGAAGTCTCTTCCCCGTCGTAGCGCGTGCGTTTTTGGCGCTAATGTGGCTGAGCATCCTCACCGTGACAGGCGGGAATCTGACGGAGCAGTTGCTGATCTCCTTGTCGCCGAGGTTTGCGAATATGGAGAATCGGCTGCCGGAGGGGGCGAACATTACGTCGAGGGGATTGCTGTGTTTCTTCGTGTACTGGTTGGTTCAGACGCCGATTACGATGGTTCCGGTGGCCAAGTTGAAGTTCTTCTTCCGCTTCAAGGCGCTGGTCGTTCCGCCTGCATTCGTTGCGATCGCAATCTGGGCGCTTGTCAAGACGAAGGGTGGTGGAGAGCTTGTGAGGGGACCGGTAACGGCTGGTCCTTGGCCTATCATCGTAGCCCTCAACGCGGCGACCACCATCTTCTGCACGCTCGCCGTCAACATCTCTGACTTTACGCGCTTCTCCAAAACCCCGAAAACCACGTGGCAGCAAGTTCTCCTCCTCCCCATCACCGGCACCATCCCGTGCGCCTGTGGATTCTTTGCGGCAGACGCAGCGCTCGCGCTCTACGGCGAGGCCGCCTGGGACCCCGCCAAGCTCGTCTCGCTCTGGAACAATCGCGCAGGTACCTTCTTCGGCGCGCTCATCTTCCTCATCGCCACCATAGGCGTCAACATCTCCGCCAACGCCATCAGCTTTGCCACCGACGCCATGTCCATCTGCCCGTCGTTTATCGATATTCGCCGAGGCTGTGCTTTGGCCGCGGTACTGGCGGTTGCGATTACGCCGTGGAACCTCATCAACTCTGCCCAGGGGTTTCTGAACTTTCTGGGAGCGTACGGGTGTTGGTTGGGTCCGGTCTCGGGCATCTGCCTCGTCGATTACTACCTGCTGAGGAGACAGCGGCTCGATGTGAGACAGCTCTACATACATCCAAATGGAAGGTACAGCTATGGGAGGTGGGGCGTCAACCCGAGAGCGTACATTGCGTTTACGGTGGCGTTCGTGCCGAATTTGCCCGGGTTTATCAACGCCATCAATCCAAAGGTGGACCTCGACGTACCGATTTATAGGTTCAACTGGTACTTCGGGATTACGGTGGGTGCGGTGGTCTACGGCGTGCTGTGTAAGTATGTGTGGCCGCTGCCGAGCGATTCGTTGGTCGACGAGGCGGTGTATCCGGACGAAACGTTCTTTGTCGATGACGAGAGCATGTCGACGGGCGGTGGAGATGTGGAGAAGGTGGGAGGTGGTGGCACAAAGGTCGGAGGAGCAGGATCGGACGGGTCGCTGGACGGGATCGAGATCGATATCGTGCTTGCGAAGGGGCACGAGAAGGTGTAGCTTTCTTCGCCGTTCTGACTCGTGTTGTGTTTCTCATCGAATCAATGTTTGCTCAGTACAATGCTTCACACATCCCACACTCTGAGTGAGTAAGGGTTGGACAAGGGATAGAATTGAAGCTTCCGGTGACTGAGCCACGTAGGAATACATCTTGGAAACGGACATCTCGAGGAAACATATATGATACAGTAAGGTGAAGGGAAGCGAATCGAGAAAAGGGAACACATCGCAAACACAGCAAGGGGGAGGGATCCGGGGCAAACCAACCGATTGTCCATCTACTCGAGGCCCAGCCTCTCTCTTAGATGCGACCTTCTTCGGTTCCCGACCGGACTCGCCATCCGCCCTTCTTTAATACGTTCTAGTCGTCTGGTAAACCTTGACCGAGTTGATCAGCCAGTACGCCTCGCTAAAGTCAACATCCTTGCTCTGCACATACGACTGGCAGGTGGGGTAACCGGTGCGTTTGGCGCAGCTCATCGACTGACCCTGCCAGGCGTTGTTCCAGAGACTGTTGTCGCCGGCCCAGTCGCCGCAGATGGTGTTGCTGAAGACGCTGACGTGGTTGAAGAAGAACTTGGCGGGATCGCAGTTGGTTGCGGGCCAGCTACCCTGAGGAGTACCCCAGCCGGTGGGGTCGGGTTGGCCGGCGGCGATGTCGGCAGGAGCATTGGCGCGGGTGAAGAACCACGATTTGATGCCGGTATCCGGATCCCAGACCATGGCGTGGATTCCACCACCCTGGTTATTGTACCCAACACCAAAGTCGTTGCGGACGGAAGACTGGACACCGCAGCCCTGGTTGGAGGTTTCCGCCGATGCACAGTTGGTCGCCTGCGTGAGGTTCTGCAGTTGGTAGGTGCCGAGCTGGGAGTTCTCAGTGGCGTTGATCTTGCAGCCAGGGGCGGTGTGGACGGAGTAGGTGTTTTGAGAGGTGTACGAGATGCCTTCGACGATGTCAATCTCGCCTCCGTTTGGCCAGCCACCAGCCGGGTTGGTGGGCACCGTCCACCAGGCAGGCCAGACACCACAGCCGACGGGCATGTGCGAGGCGTCGAGGATGAAGACACCCGTAGTGAACGTCTGGAACGACGACACGCGGACCGCCTTCATGTACGGGATGGGAGCGGCAGAGCTGGTGGCAGCAGCGCTAGAGGTCGACGAGATGGTGCTGCTCGAGGAGGAGGAGCCAGACACCGTGCCCGTTGCACTCGAGGTGGAAGTGGTCGAGGTGGAAGTGGTCGAGGTCGAGGTGCTTGAAGTGGATGTCGAGGTGGTGGTTGTGGTAGGAGGGTAGATACGCGTGGTCGCGTATCCCATGTAAACCTGGCCGTTGGTGGTCGAGATCAAACCGAGCGAAGACGCTTCAGCCTGACCGACGAACTGCACCAATCCGTGAGTTGGGTCCTTGAAGGTGAAGAAGTAGTGGTTGTTGTAAAAGTTGTCCGCCTTGTAGTTGGCCATCAGGTTGTACACCTTGGGAGTGGGTGTAGGAGTGACGGTGCTGGTGGTGGTGGACGAGGTGGTGGTGGTAGACGAGGAAGTTGAAGTCGAAGTCGAAGTCGAGGATGTGGTAATGGAAGTCGACGAGGACTTGGTAGTGGTCGAAGTCGAGCTTGACGAAGACGACGTCCTGGTAGGTACGACTACAGGAGTGCTAGAGCTCGACGAGGAGGAGGTACCACGGTTGGTTGTCGAGCTGGTCGAAGAGGTCTTAGTGGAAGACGAGGTGGACGACGACGAAGCCTTGGTCGAAGACGAGGTGGACGACGACGAAGCCTTGGTCGAGGTAGATGTCGAAGTCTTGGTGGAGGTTGAGGTGGAAGTCGAGGTAGAAGTCTTTGTCGAGGAGGAGCTCGACGAAGTCTTCGTGGACGAAGGAGTGGTAGACGAGGAAGTCTTAGTGGTTGTCGAGCTTGACTTGGATGAAGTCGAGGACGACGAAGGCTTGCTGGACGAGGCGGAGCTGCTGGACGAGACAGCACGAGTGGTGCTTGAGCTCGACTTTGAGCTGGAAGTGGTGGAAGGCTTGGCGGTCGTGGAGGAAGTCTTGGTAGTGGTGGTAGTCTTGGGCGTCGAGGAGGTTGTCTTGGTCGTCGTGGTAGTCTTTGGCTTCGTAGAAGTCGTGGTCACGGGCTTCACGGAGCTAGTGGATCTCTTGGTCGAGGTAGTAGATTTGGTCGAAGTGGAAGACTTCCTGGTCGAAGTGGACGACTTCCTGGTAGAGGTGGATGACTTTCTCGTCGAGGTCGTGGTCCTTCTCTTGGAGGTAGTGGTGGACCTCTTCTTGGTGCTAGTCGTTGACCTCCTCTTGGAGGTGGTGGTAGCGCGCTTAATGTACTGCGTGCACCTCCTGTACACGGTCGAGTAGATGGTCTTGGTCACAGTAACCGTCTTGGTCCTGTACTTGGTTGTGACCCTGGGCTCAGGGTTGGGATCGCGCTTGTCGTACGGAGCAGCGGTCTGCACGGCCCTCTTGATGTATCGAGTCGCGTTGGCAGGGCACGGCGTAGGACCGGCTCGCTTGAGCAGCGCGTTGCCCTCGCCCTCTTCGCTCTCGTCCTCGGGGAGGAAGACGGTGATGATCTTGAGCTCGTCGAACTCCTCGTCGTCGTCGTCCTCGGCAGCATCTCTGAGATCGAAGCGCTTGTGGAATGCGTCAGCGTGTTCAAAGACGTTTGCCGAGACGTCAACGGCGCGAGCAGCGAGCTCGTTGGCCTCGGCCAGGTCGGGGAAGACGGCGCCGGCCGGCGTGGCCACGGTCTGCAGTGCAAGCAACAGGAACGCCGCTTGCACCACGACGGTCAATCTGAGCAACAGATTCACCATTGTGGATTCGTGTGAGGAGTGATTGGAAGCTGAAGTTGGGAGATGTCGATCTGGCTGGTCGGACAAAAGAATGTAACTAGTGCTGAAAGGAATGTAAATGACTCGATCGGCCAAGTGTCGACACTGCGAAGGGAAAGGGATGGGGAAGGGGAAGCTGGAGGGAAGGGCTGGGGAGAGTGGAAGGGGGAGTGATGGTGGTGGATGAGGGAAAGGATCAAAAGACCCAGCTCGAACGAATCTCTAGGGACAGCAGCATCTTATACTCTGGACGACTTGAGCGGGCCGAAGGCTGGAGATGGTCAGAGGCCGGTGAGGAGGCAGAGGAACTCGCCGTTGGGCACGGCATATTCTGTGACGCAGATCACGGACAATGATCTGCGCTCGTGGAACGGATCGCTGGCAATCGCCTCAATAGTGCCAAGGCGGGTTGAGCGCCTTGACCGGCAGCACATGCTCGAGCCGATGGGGAGGAAGTTACTCGCGGGGGCTGGAGGAGCCGGACTGTCCGAGAGCGCACACTTCACTGTCGCAATCGCCGTGGGTCTTCGCACTGACTCACAGCATGGCAAGCGGGAAGGCTGCAGGGTCCGCTGTTGGGTGCCGGAGACCAATGTGGAAAACGCCGAGGGTCGAGCTACAGCACTGCTCTGACACCATCATGCTAAGTGTGGCTGGCTCGGTCGCGGCGAAAGCGGCAGGCGACAACGTAGACATGGCTTGAAGTCTGGAGTGCTTGGCAGTGCGCGAACTTTTCCCATACGAGGTCTCATAGCCATAGCTGGCCTGGGAACAATTCCAGACATCTGCCAGCGTTAGTACCTTGCGGAAGGGCTAGCCAAGGGGATCGACTGTACGGCACTTGATGCATCGAGTCCTTGTCTGACGGCACATGGATCTTCGAATTGCATGTCGATTTGCCGAAGTGCGTCCGTCTTTGATGTCAGGAAGGGCATGGAGGCAGTGTCGGAGCAAGCCACGTGAAGGGGGGGGGATCGCCTCTTTATGCGCAGGATCTGCAAGTGCCCGAGCCGCTCCCGCTGTCCAACCCGTTGCTGAGGGAGATGGCAAGAGGCAGGGGCGGCAAGAAGTATGTAGGTCGGGGTGAGCTCGTGAAGGCAGCGCTCTCTAACGACCTCTGTCCTCAGGCCTGTCTCAGTGCAAAGATCGAGAATGAATCTTAAAGTTACCGTGTCATTTTAGATTCGAGCTCCGCCGTTGTCGCCTGCTGGCCTCAACACATCGTTTCCTCTCTCTTGCAACGATGCTTGTAACTTTGCAGAGTCATTCAAGTGAGCCAATGCTTCATAACCAGGACCTTGACCAAGCGCGAAGACCAGCCTTGAGATCAAGGTGATAGGAGACGAAGTTTCCAGAGGTGGAGACACCACCATGATACTGAGGGACGAGGCTCGGTGGCTCGGCGAACACCTGCAGCGGGGTGCACTCGTTGACAGCTGTCCATTTCAAAATTTTGTACTCCTCTCGCGGGGTCACTAGAAAACGCCATTTCAAAATCGAGTCTTCCGGATGCAGTTAGCGTGCGGCGCTGCAGCTCGGAGGCGGCGGCTCTCTCTCTCTTCGTGTAACTGGCGCTGTGCCTCGTGGTCGTCGAACTCGAGCTTTCCCAAGCGCCGTCCAGCCTCAGGCAGCGTCTAGCCTCGCCCTTCCCTTCTTGTCTCGCATGCTAGCCTGTGTTCCATGCTCGATTGCCCCATCGTCCAGAAACAGCATCGGGCAGATCTCAACTTCCCACGCCAAGACGGTGCGGGTAATCCTTAACCGTGAGCACGCTAAGCGATGTTTCGAAGGGCGCATTCTGATGAGCATATGGCGGTCGTCTGATGTCTGACCTTTCCCGCTATGTGGCGATCTTGGCTCAGCCGAAACAGAGCATGGACATGCGCGCAACAGCGCCACCGTTCTACTTGTTCCGGTGGTGTCAGTAGAACGGACGACTTGCGGAAGGCTTGCCAAAGCTCATACCGATTTCATCAATGACTTTTTGGCTGTCACGAGTGGTGACAGCAGATCGCAAAAGAGGTCTTCTAAAGTTATGAGCAGTGACTTCGCTTCGAGAATCTAGACTGTCGCACCTTTCTCTCTCAACCGGATCAAACGACCGGATCAAACGACGAGACAATGTTTTGCCTTTTCGAGCACTCGACCTCGTCACTCAGTTCAAGGCAATAGGGGCAACGATGAAGCCGAGAAGATTTTGCAAATGTGAAAGTCTCTGTCTCTACTAGCTTGAAAGTCTAACGAATCACATGCACGGTGGTCAACTCGTCGACCGTAGTCCTCGACATCCTTCTCGTCACATTGACCACCGCCACACCCGCCGCCTCCTCTCCCTGTCCAATCTCGGCCGTCTCTGGCAACGTCTGCACCAGTGCGGCCTCCTGCTGCCTTTCCTCCTCTTCTTCCTCCGGCTCAGCTTCGACCTCGTCATCCAACAGAATCTGCTGGACCTCATCCCTCAGATCCCCCTGCCCGCCGCTCTCCCGCATGAAATCCTCTCGCATCCAAACACACTTGCCATCGTTCATCTTTTCCATCTCTGACAGCGTCGGCTTGTGTCCGTGGTTGGGGAAGAACACCAACATGCTCCTCAACCCACCAAAAATACACACCACGCTGTAGAGCAGCTTGTAAATACCGTACGTCATCATATCGATCAGGTGCGGATGCAGATCGGGTCTGTTCCTCGTCTTGATAAACCGATACGGAATCAGCGGTAGGATGGGGAGGAACAAGATGAAGGCGAAGCTCTTGAGCCAAAACTCACCGCTGCCGCCGAGGAGGATGAACACGGGCAGACGGATCCAGTCGATAAAGTTGGTGGTCGAGTTGTAGAACTGAGTGAACTTCTGCCAACCGATGGCGACGGGGGTTCGGGCGCCGTTAAGGCTGAACAGGAAGCGTTTGGCGAACTGGTAGTAGAGCGTGTGCCGAGCCATCTCCCATGAGCGTACGCGTTGGTTGTAGTAGTTGGGCGTGCCGGCGGTTTTGGGTCCGAGGAAGGTCTCGGGTGCGACAGTTTCGAACGAGATGCTTGCATCGATGCCCATAAACTCGCCCAACGCCTGTAGCTCGAGACCCATCTTGACGTCGTCGGCAAAGTAGACAAGATCGTGTCGGTAGAGAACGCGGATCATCGTATCGCGCTTCCAGAAACTCGCTGCGCCGTGCGGGAAGAGTACACCGCACATCTTGGCTTCGGCCATCTTGGCCAGCGCAGAGAGCTTGTACTCGATATCCTGCCATCCAACGAAGAGTGGACGGTCACCCTTGTGGTCAACCGCAGTGATCGGGTAGCACACCGCGGTGGTCGTTTCGGAGATGATGTGCATTGGAGCGGCGAAGTTGGCCGGAATAATGACGTCGTCATCAATGGTAAGCACAAAGTCGAGGTTGAGCGCGGCGGCAGCCTTGCACCCGACGAATTGGGCGACGTTCTTGTTGCCGATGGGCGACCAGACGTAGTTGACGCGTGCAAACATGGGTTGCGAGCGAATCTGCTGCTCCATATCGGTAGGAGGCTGGGGAGAGTTGCCGTTGTCGATGATGATGATCTGCCAGGGCTCGAAGTGGACGAGAGCGGCGAAGAGGACGGCTTTGAGAACCTCGACGTCGGCGTTGTGGCAAGGAATCATGAGGGCGGTGGATTCGGTGAGGGATGGGTGCGTGATCGAGCCCATTGGGATGCGCACGTCGGAGGGCTTTTCGAGCTCGAGTACGGCTGCTTTCTTCTCGTCGTCAGAGTCGCTGCTGGGTGGAGGGACGAGAAGATCCTTGTCGGGCTTCTCTTCGACATTTTCCGCAGCAGCAGGAGCAACTGGCGCTGGTGTCGTGACGCCTGGTCGAGCACCAGCGGCACCAGCAACGTTGCTGAAGTACGAGCTGCGGTACGAGTCTTTGCTAGCTGTTCTGGCCAGCACGATCTGGTGCGAATTGGCGCTGGGACGACGCTGCGAGGTGTCGCTCGGGCGTCTGTGCGAATTTGTGCTCGGACGACGGTACCAGTCGGCGCTAGGTCGATGCGAGCCAACCCTTTCAAGCTGAGTCCCAATGCTGTCGACGGTGAGAGGCTCGTGCAGAATGATCGTGCTCCTTCGGTTGCGTGGATCGAAAGCAGGCGTCCTGGGCACGGCCAGCAGACCTGAGTCGGTGGTCGCACCGCTTCCCCTCCTCTCGCCTGGCACGGTCAGAAACCCCGAAGCTGTCGCGGGCCGAGCCGAAAGCCTACGCATGCTTGGCGCTAGCATCGCTGACGTTCTCCTCGCGCCTGCGTCCACACCCTTGTCCCTGCTCTGCATCTCGCCATCCACGCTGTTCTCCTCATCATGCTCCTCCTCCAAAATCGTCGAGTGCAGTTGAGCAGCCATCTCCGCAGACGCCACCGACTCGTCATCGCTGCTATCATGCATCGACTCTTCATTGTCCGAAACCTCCATACTGTCCGTTCCCCTCGGCACGAGCACCGTACGGTCTGGCACCTTACGTGCATCCGGCACCCTTGCCACCGCCATAATAATCACAATCATCAACGGCTCAAACCCATACAGCACGCCCATGATGTACAGATTCTTGCCGTGAACCGCACGGTCGAGCCTGTGCCACCAGTGGTAGTACCGGTCGAGGAGGTAGAACATGGCGATGACGCCGCCGTAGACGATCCACAGCGCCACCTTACGAAGGGTGAGCGGGAAGAGGATCTCGCGCGGGTCCATCATGCTCAGCACGTACTTGGGATCGATCTGGCGCTGGACGAAGCGGAAGGGTGCACCCAGGTAGTGCAGCGACTTTTGCTGCCATGTAGGAGGTTGGGGGAGGACGGCGAGCGCGGTTTCTGGACGGGCAGCTTGCGGTTCGCCATCGACAACGGCGACGGGGAGAGCCGTCATGGGCGTCTTTGGGAACCCAGGTGTCTGAGGATACAGCGACGGCGCACCACCAAGATGAAGATGCGAGCCGATCGCACTGTTGTTTCCCAACGCAGTCTCCGCTCGCAATTCGGCCTCCATGAGACGAGCCTGCTGGAAGACCGAAGCGGCGTAGGTTGGACGGCGCATTGCCAGCACGGGTCGATTGTCGTCTACAAAGCTGACGCCAGGTGGCACGTTGGCATCCATCGAAGGGCGATGCGAGAGGATCCAGCGCTTCGCCTCCTGGATGTTCGTCACGCGGCTCTGCATCTCGTTGATGACGTCGTCGCCTTCGTCTTCCGACTCTGCCTCGTCGGGGTGCATACTGCTATCCTTTCGATCTCGCATGGAAGGAGGTGCCAACGACACCCTACGATCCAGCTTCCCAGATTGAACGGATTTGGTGCTGCCAGGAGCGCCGAGTGGCAGTGATTTGCGCCTGTACGCTGCAGACCGGTTCGACTTGGACGAGCGCTCTGACTGACGAGAGACGCCCGAAGCCGTCGTATCCGCCGTCAGTCTGCGACTGTGACGATAGAGCTCAAGCCCGCCGTGAGACTGTGTGCTCACGAGACTGCCAGGTCGAGCAATCGACGGCTTTCGAGACACTCCCGTTGACTCGCTCGTAAGCTTGTCCAGCGCTACAGACCTGGAAAAGTCCCTCACACGAGGAGACTCGTCGTCTTGCAGCTCTGCCGACTGAGTCACACCAAGCGAATGCCGCTTTTTGAGCGCCGGTCGATCCTGACTCGAGCCCAGCGCGTAGAACTGAGACTGACGACGTGGACGTTCGAGAACACGCATCTCGAGACGCGGGATCACCTCTGCCGCACCGCCTCGAACGAATCCCTTGATCTCGGTAGCGATGCTTGCGCTGCGATTGCGCGTCTTGACACCCGATGTACCGGTAGTAGCGAGCGTGCGACTCGTGGGCGATCTGTCGTCCGAGCCGGTACGCGTGATGGTCGTGAGGAGCATACCTTGATAAACGCTGGGAGAGTTTGCAAAGCGTCCTGTGAGTGGCGTTTTTGGAATGCGAGGAGACCGCGGTGAGGCCGAGGGGAGGGCTGCTCGAGGACTCAACGGCGTCATGGGCACACGAACGTGCGAGTAGAGCATCGACTTGACCCCACCCTGAGAGACACCGGCGTACGTGGGCGAAGGCTTGGTAGGCGAAGCATCGATTTGGTCAGATCGAGGAGACGGACTCGGCTCGGAATTGCCGCCGAGCTCGAAGTCGGGGTTGAAGCCGTAGCGTGGAGCCGTTATGAGAGGTTTGTCTGAGTTGCTGCTGCTTACGCCTGCTGAGGAGGTACCAGGGCTCGTTGCGGGTGCACCGGGGGAGCGAGACTTGTCACCGAGCGAGCTGCGCTTTGTAGGAGTGAAGGGCGCCCATCGGATACCAGCGCTCGGTGGTGGAGCCAGCGAGGCTGCGGGAGAGTCTTTCTTGGTACTGCCTTCAGGCGATCCTGAAGCGAGCTTGGCGATGCGATCTGAAAGCTTCCTTACTGCACGAGGTGGCCTCGTCGGTGGCTTTAGCAGCTCTGCTCCAGTCGACGCAGGCACACTCGACTCAGATACGACCCTCCTACTCGACCCGGCTCTAGAGGATTTGACATCGATAGTGAGCTTCGAATCGTTGAGCATGCCTCTTCGTCGATTCTTGAGCGGTGTCGAAGGTCTGAAGCGGTCATTCTGCGAGGAAGAGCTCGCTGTGCGCCTCTCCCAGGGCCCCATAGGAGGCTCGTCTTGCCAATCAGAGTCTTCGCTGGCCATGACGCCGTGAGCGATGTAAGAGGACCTGGCTGAGGAAGGCGCATCTGATTGAGAAGGCGGCTCGACAGAATCTGGCCGAAGGGCGATGGGCCGAGCAAAGTTGATGGGTGCCATGGATTCGGATGCGACCTGCCGGATACGGGATTGACGAGCGCTCGCTGGAGATTGCTGTGTTGGTGCCCAGAAGGTGTCCTGACTGGTGGATGAGCCGGTCTGACCTGACTGCTGGCCAGGCCGAGGCGGCGTGGTGTTGTTGTTATCCATCTTAACCGGGGAAGGCAGCGAGAGCGGCACCGAAGCTGCTCAGAGGGAAGGAGAGGTGATGCAAGTGATGTCGTGGAAGAGAGGGAACGAGGTGAAAGCAACTTCGATACCATCATGTCTTTTAAAGAAAGATTGACAGGAAGCAGTCTAGAGCGGAGTCAGATTGCGTTTCTCGCAGCGTTTCTCTCCGTCGGAACAGAGGTAGTGATGCTAGTGCTCATGTGCATGTACCAGAACAGACGGGTCGTCGCATGAGATGTGGATGGCCAGCCGCATTCTTTCATCGCCCGGATTTCACAGCCGGATCGAAAGGTCGGTGGGAGAGCGCTTCGAACGGCCAACCCAGCATCGAGAAGGTGCATTGCGACATCGATCACGTCGAGATCGAAGAGAACTCCGAAAGAAACGCTCCCCGGGATGGAGAGACCGACAATGCGACCAAACAGGGAACCCTTGACCACATGGTGTCTCGAAGCGAGCTCGAGTGCAGGTAGCGTCATGAGGAGGTTCCTGAATGCATCGACAAAGTCGGAAAGCTCCATTCGATACTGACCCACAGCCGTATTTGGCAACTGAGGGACGGGCTTACTAAGAAGGAAAGAGGAGCCGAGACAAACCAGCGGAGTTGCGAAAGGATGCAGACACAATGGCCGTGGAAACAGGATGCGGCCTTCGACGACTCAATATGTGTTTCGACAAGACAAATGAGAACCGTCTGGGCTGCGATCAGCTGAACAGACAATAGCGCAGGCGCTTATAGTTGTGCAGATGTCGGAGTCTAGACCTGGGAAGACGATCAGGATCCTCGCGGTGCAGACTCTGCAGCAGCGTGCACGCGGTAATGGACAGATGCGTCTGCCTTCCCTCACATCGAAGATTCTATTCACAACACAACACAGCGACGCGACTCTCTCACTGCAAGACTATCGTACTGCTGCTTTCCAATTGAAGCTGTGAGCAAAGCAATCTCTTGAGGCATGGTTTCGTGTCCAACACCAACAGCGTAGCCCCAGAGAAAGTGAGACAAACAAGGTGTGGGAGAGTGCGCGTCGGAAGCGTGTTGTGAAAATATTCTTTCCGGAAGTAGACAATCAAAAAAGGATGGTGCAGCTCTTCTTTTCCACTGCCGCTGAGTTTCAATCTACTCACCTGCCCAAAGCAGTTTGGTGCTTCCCTGAACCCTGCCCGTCGAGGCCAGAGGCTGTCTCGGCGTAACGTAAGCTTCGTGGAGCTCTCCCGTCGTCTCCTTGACAGATGGCTTCGACTTCGTAGCGAGGTGTTGGTCGCTTCTTGGAGCATCGAGAATATTTGTTGCTGTGCGTCAGCGATTTGTGGTGCATATGGTCCTTGGAAAATGAGGCCGAGGAAACACTCTGGTGTATGTCCTCGCTGCCTCCCGATCGCTCACATCGGCGACCATAGCATCAGCGCAATCTCCATCAGTACATAGGCTCATCCATCGGCTGTCAAACATGACTTGCTTGCACATTGCAAGATCTCTTGACAAAGTTCCATTTCTTGCAACGATACTTCGAATACACTCCTCACGCCCTCCTCTTCTTGCTCTGAGACGCCGTTGGCCCGTCCTCCTCCTCATCCTCTTCATTCGCCCTCTTGCCGCTCCCATTGCTGCCCACCTTGGCCGTCGCTGGTGGTTGACAATTCGGGCAATGCCACTCTCCCTCCGGAATCTCGGTCAACTTGGGCTTGAGACAGTGCAGATGCCACGGATTTTCGCACTTTTCGCACTCCAACAGCGCGTCCTCCTCCCCACCTGCTCCTTCGTCCTTGCCACAGACCATGCAGACCTCCTGAGATTGAACGACTTCGGGCCATCTTGGCAGTTCTCCGTAGCGTTCGCCTAGGTTTCGTGCGAGGTAGAACGTGGTATTCTGCGCCGCGGCGATGTCGATGATCGAGATCCCATCCAGCGGTTCGCAACGCAAGGGTTTGGTAGCCGAGCGAGGTTTTCCTTCGCCCAGACCGAGTTCGCCACAGTTCGCGTTTTGGCCCCAGCAGATGTTCATCGTTGCTCCGTGATCCCCCGCCAGTGAAGGCTCTTCGATGGCGGTACAGAGCAGCGTTACACCGCCCAAACCGGCATTGGTCACCTTGACACCCATCAGGTCGGGGAGGTACTTGAACGTCATAAACCCCTGACCGGCGGATCCGTCCCCGGAAGTCTTCCACTTGCCGGCGAGCCAAAACATGCTCTGTCCATCCACAACCGCCGAGTTCGTAGGGCCCGCATACACCGCCTTTGCCCGCATCACCACGTTCTCCCTCGCAAACTGCGGAACGAGGGTGGGGACGAGTTGGTCTTGCTGAGAACCGAGGCCGAGTCGCCCGTAGCCTCCGAAACCCCATACGTAGACGTAACCCTGGTCGTCGAGCGCGATAGTGTGCTGCTGACCGCATGCTAGCTGGACGATCTTCTTGTCGGAGAGTTGCTTGACGAGGAAGGGCTCGGAAAAGGTGTTGAACGCGAGACGGTTGCTAGAGGTAAAGTGTTCGCCGGTACGACCGTTGCCGAGTTGGCCCTTCTCGGAGCTGCCCATGGTGTATACTTTGCCGGACTGGGTGAGGAGCATCGAAAACGTCAAACCGCACGACGCGGCGACTACGGGATCGCGTTCGCGCAGGAACGGACCCGTCTCGATCCGCGTGAATACCGGCACGGTTTGGGATTCGGGATGACCGCATTGACCAGAGGTGTTGAGACCGGCAGAGTAGACTGATCCTCCAGCGGTGAGGAGCAGCGTGTGGGAACGACCGCAGGCAGCGGAGACGATCTGGCCTGTGGCGCCGGTGGGGAGGGCGGGGGAAAAGTCGGTGTTGGGATCGAGAAGGTAGGCGTCCCATACGGCGGCGCCGGAGGGTTTGGAGGAGGCGGGGATCTGACGGATGGGGAGACCGCATTGGCCTTGCTCGTTGCGACCGATGATGTAGGCGTCGCCATCGACGGAGAGCAGCACGGCGTGACAGGAGGAATGCGAGGAGAAGATGCGCTTCATGCGGACATTGGAGACTGAGCGTAGGATGTGTGGTGCTGGCAGGTCCGGGCTGTTCACAGGAAGAGGTGGGAGGGTTAGGATGATGGCGCCATTGCAGCAGAAAGGGAGTAGGAAGACTTACTGATCTGGGTTGACGACAAGAGGCGGGCCTGCCTTGGTGGCTTTTCGACCCAATGTGGGCCAGTCGATGCCGCCGGCGACGAGCACTCTGCCCCATTGTGGGAGTTCCTTTTTCGACATGGTTGCGCAAGCGAACGAGTGGTCACCGACTTGAGATGTGATCGGCTCGAGCAGGTGCAGCTGGCGAAGGAGTGGGGATGCGACGCGAAGTGGGTTCGGGATAAAGAGTGTGTCGAATTCAAGAGCGATGTGCGGCGGTCGATGGTGCTTTGCTGCATGCAAGAAGAATGGACAGAGATGATGTCGCAGAAGACCAACAGTCGAGATGTCGCGTGGAGCAGCAGCAGCCGCCGTCGGCCAACTGAACCCAACCGCGTCGCGCAGAGAGTATATATTCCAGGAATGAATTCGCACGAGAAATCCGCTGTGAATTTCGACCCGAATGTGAGATTGAGGCTGACGATTGCTTTGCTGGCTGTCAAAAACGGGAGGCGCGCTGTCTCTGATCGAGAGCGTGTTGGCGTGTTGATCTCGAATGACCCTCCCACCATCGTGGCCTTTGTTTGTAGCAGGTGTGACTGCATCTGTGTTTCATCACGACATCGGGCAAGTTATATGATCTCGTAGCTGTTTGGCACGTGAGGACACATATGTGCAAGGCGGTCGTGACCGAAATGCAAAGGTTGATGAGGAATGTGGTCATGCATTAACATAAATTGGCAAGGCGACCCAACAACATCTCCAACGTCCATCTCTCGCAAGCCCTTGAGATTGTGCATGGCGCTGGCATTCGACAAGCCATCATCATCATGCTTTCGCCAACCACCTCTCCTTTTTCACCCTTGGCGGTGGTGTCTGTCCTCGTCCAGAATCGCAACAAAGGGGTCCTGGACTGATTCAAAGTGTGGAGCAGCAGCGTTTGTACTGTATGATCGACGAGCGGAGTTGCTGTGAATGTGAACTCGACACTCTGTTCCGTTGTGTTGTTCTCGTGCAGACGAGCTGAAACGCGCGTGGTATGCAAGGATCTGCACTCGGCAGCCCTTTTGTTTTTCCTGCCAAGCACCAAACATTCTTTGCAGCCTTTCTCCTCCGTTCCTTGGTCGGCTGCGAGCGTCCAAGAGATGAGACTGCTCACATCGGTATGTGGCGTGGTGCTCTCTCTCCCCCGGACAACGCCTCTGTCAATGCGGTTTGCAGATCCCGGCATCTCGGCAAAAGGCGACCAGCATCGCTCCCCGCCAATCACACTCAGATGCACGCAGAAAGCCTTTCTCCGCTCTCCGTCCTTGTGCGTCTGCGTGCGGCTGTTCGAGAGGTGTGTGTTTGATCTACGAGGCCCTATGATATCCCATATAATAGCTTGCTCCCCATCGTGGTCTCCTTGATCGTTCCCCTGATCGTGTCTCTCACCCCTCCTCTCCGTCCTCAATTTTCCCCTTCTTCCTCCCCGTTCCCTTCCCTCCTCAAGACCAAGCTTTACCCCCCACACATCGCCCGTTCGCGGCACTCTCACCAGCACCTTCAACTCGGCCAAACCATCCCCTCTCACCGCTCCTCAAGATGAAGATCACTTCCCTCCTCACCGGAGCCCTGCTGATGGGTTCCGCTCTCGCCGGCGCCATCACCAACACCGAATCCGTCCCCTCCGACACCCCCGACAAGATCGATCTCCCCATCACCACGGCCAACTCGCGCGGTGCCTCTGACGTCAAGCCCAAGCTCGTCACCACGGTCATCATGGACAAGGTTCACGATATCATCACCTCAACTCCCCTCGCTGGTATGAAGCGTCATCGACGCCGCTCCCCCTCCTCCCCCGCCTCTGCCGTCTCGAAGCGTGCGCTGCCGCCGCTGCGATGGCCGTACGACAGCACCACCACCAAGGTGCGCGGTGTGAGTCTCGGTGGTTGGTTGGTGGTGGAAAACTTTATCACGCCTAGCATCTACGCTTCGACGGGCAACAGTAAGATTATCGACGAGTGGACTTTCGGCTCGCTGCAACCGCGTCAACAGGCGGTAAACATCCTGCAGAAGCATCTTAACAGTTTCGTCAGCGAGGACGATATCCGACAGATCGCTGCTGCTGGTCTTAACCACGTTCGCATCCCGATCGGTTACTGGGCTTTCGAAGTCGGCTCTGGTGAGCCGTTCCTCAAGCTCAACCAGTGGGATCTCCTCAAACAAGCCGCTCTTTGGTGTGGCAAATACAACCTCAAAGTCCTCGTCGACCTTCACGCAGCCCCGGGCAACCAGAACGGCTTCGATCACGGTGGACGACGCGGTGTCAACGCGTGGGCCGGTAACGCTACCAACGTCCAACGTACCATCAACATCCTCCAAACCATGTCTCGCGAGTTCTCCCAGTCCAAATACTCCAACTCCGTCACCGCCCTCGAACTGCTCAATGAGCCCGTGACCGACCGCAATGTCGTGCTAGACTTCTACCAACGCGCCTACCAAGTCGTCCGCTACCCCAACGGTCGCAACAACGCCGAAAGCCCTCTCCTCGTCGTCATCGGCGACGAATTCGTCAGCCCCGCCTACTCGGACTACTGGAACGACAAACTTCGCCCCCCGCAGTACGAAGGTGTTTCCCTCGACTCGCATATCTACACGATCTTCGACGACAAGTCTCTGCGTCTTTCCCAAAAAGATCGCCTCGGGTATTACTGCAGTCTCAAACCCAAGTGGGCAGCTGCTAACCAGATTCACTACCAGATGGTGGGTGAGTGGACACCCGCTTTCACAGACTGCGCTCAGGGGCTCAACGGTAGGGGTAGAGGTAGTAGGTACGATGGAAGTTTCAAGGGCAGTCAGGGTAGGATCAACTCGTGTGCGGGCAGGAGCGGCGATGCAGCTACGTTCAGCGATAACTACAAGAGGTTGTTGGGCAGGAACTGGGAGGCGCAGGTGGATGCGAATGAGGGTGGCATTGGATGGTTGATGTGGACTTGGAAGACCGAGGCGAAGGCAGCGGAGGAGTGGAGTTACCAGAAGGGGTTGCAGTATGGGTGGATTCCGAGAGACCCGACGAAGAGGCCGAATGGGGTGAGTTGCTAGACAGCGACCGGGGCTCCCTTGAAAAGTACAGGTTGAGCAGCGAACAGTCGTTGCCCATGTGTCTTGCTTTGTCTTTCGTATCTTCTTTCTTTTCCACCAGTCTACGCTACTGTCATCCCTCCTTGCTTATCGCAAATCGTACTTTTGTTTCGTCTCTGTCTTCCATAACCCCAGCGACGTGCTTGAGATTGCTGCTTTTGCCCGGACCGAAGCCTGACAGTCTTACTGCATCACCTCTTCCCCCGCATCATTCTTCTCACCCGCCCGTTGAGCCCTCAACAACTCGACCAACGTCTTGGCCAACATCTGCGTGCCCTGCTTCTTCTTCGCCGACACCGTCACAATCCTCATCGGCCCACCTCCCACCCCCTTCCCGCCGATCGCCTGTTGATCCTCCCATATCTCGCCCGCCTGACGTCTTATCCTCTCCAACTTGCTCTTGGCCACCTTGATCTCTTCTGGCGACCCAAACAGGTCCGCCTTATTGACAATGACCAGCCGGGCCTTTGCGGGGAGGTCTTCTCGGTAGGAGGCCAGTTCGTTGTGGAGCACCTTTAGATCCTTCCACGGTTCCTCCTCTGTGAGGTCTAGCACGTAGGCTAGGATAGAGCAGCGTTCGATGTGACGCAAGAACGTGTGACCCAGCCCGCGGTTATCCGCCGCCCCATCGATCAGTCCCGGTATATCCGACAGTACCAGCCTGAATTCCTCCTCCCCGCCACCCGCCACGGCACGATCATCACCGTACCCCTCGAGCACCTCCGCATCGTCCACCCCGATCACACTGCCGTCGCTCCCAAGCCGTACAACCCCCAAATTAGGGGAGAGGGTGGTGAAGCGCCAATGCCCCACCTGGGCTTTGCTCGCCGAGAGGGAGCGCAAGATGGTCGACTTACCCGCATTCGGCAGTCCCACCAGCCCAATATCCGACGGACGCTTAAGCTCGAGCATGATCTCGAGCGACTCACCCCACTCGCCGCGCGTGGCGAATTTGGGCGAGCGGTTGTTCGACGACAGAAACGTTGGATTGCCGAGACCACCACGCCCTCCCGAAGCCAGCAGTATACCGGGTGAGTCCGCGGGTGTAGGTTCGTCGAGGTCGATCCGCCAGGGTTCGGGGGATGGCTCCTGATCCTCGTAGCGAGTCGTCGAGGCGGCAGAGGGCTGATCGGCCGAGCCAGACGCGGTGGCCACGGAAAGGGACGATGCAGTGTTGGCAGCTGCTTGCGATTGAGCGAGATATCGACGACGACGACGGCGATCGAGGGCGAGACGCATTTCGGCGGCGCGGAACTCGTTGCGTCGATAGTTGGTCTCCTCAGCACGAGGGTAGTGGCGCCAAACTCGGTCACGGAGGGTCTGGAGCTGACGTGCGGTGTCCGCATCTAAGAAGTCCTCGCCTTCGATCTCTTCTTCTTCCACCGCCTCCCCTTTTTTGACCGCGGTCTGCGCTTCTTCGCCGAAACGCTCTCCGCTAGCAACGCCTTCGGCTTCGTGTTCGTACTCGAGCTCGGGCGGTGGCCTGTTCCGAGCCAGTCGCTTGCGCTCCTCTTCCTCAGCGGCTAGCACGACATCCTCCTTGGCAACCACACCCGTCGGATCCCACTTTGCCTTCGCCGCTCGCCTCAGCAAGTCCTGATAGTACTCCTCCGCCTCCTCCTCTTCCGCAATCCTCAACCGCCGCGTAGCAGTCACAACCGTCCCGACCGGCACCTCAATATACTTGTCCTCCGCCTTCTTACCATGCAGATAGCTGCCCTGTCCATGAGGACCGTCAGCCCCACGAAAGCGACGCGAGATGCGCGCGAGCGTAGTTGGCCCTTCGACAGCGCGGATGTAGATAGACCCACCGGAACCGCCATTTCCACCAGAAGGCGGACCGAACTCGACGAACTTTTCGCGATGGAACGAGACACAGCCGTCACCGCCTTTGCCGCCGGTGAGACGCAGGTAGAGCTGGTCGACAAAGGTGGAATGGCGGTTGCGCTGCCATTCGGCTTTGCGTTTGGCTTTGACCTGCTCGGTGTTGAGGGAGATGGCAGAGGTGTGGAAGCCTCTGCTGCGATGGAAGGGTGCCTGGTTGGAACCCTTGAAGCGATTCGATTGCTGCCTCATGTCGGAGCGTGGACGTTGAGCACTGCCTCGAGCGCGGTGGCGTGATTCTTGATCCCCTTGACTAGGGTAGTCGAGAGACTTGCTGAGCAGGCCCTGTTCCTCGATGATGTTGCTGAACCCGCCGAACTGTCTCAGAGCAGCGCGCACCTTGTTGTGCAAATTGACGCTCTGCGAATGGCCACGAAGTCGACCTTCCGCACGTGCTCCCGGTCTCGTAGCGAAAGCCGAGGTTCTGCGCTCCATCTTGATCTCAACCGAGATCGATGATGTCGAGAGGTAGAAAGGAGCGTCATGCTTAATGATGGCGTCTTGAGGCGTCTCATCGGTAGCTCGAGACTGGTCAACAAAATAGCGAGTCTGGGTGGCCGATTCCATATCGCACAGCGGTGCGACGTCGTTCCAACCCGGACGCATGCTTGCCGGATTCTGGAGTGAGCGTGAGGAAAGAAAGGTCTGCGATGCTGTAGCATGCTCGCTGGGAGCATCACAGCTGATGAGAGGACCCATGCCTACGAGTCGTGCGTGCTCTTTGTCGGAGAGATAGGTTCGCGGCGCTCGAGATGGAACGAGGGGCGGCAGCTCGACGGTGTGGATGCCGTCGTTGGAGAGCGCCTTGTGCAGGCTGTCCTTGTCGAAGAAGGTGACGCTACCGTAGCCTAGCAGTGTCTGCGAGGAGGGTTCACGAGGGAAATGAAAGTGCTGGATGGGGCCAAATTTGGATGCGAGTTGGGAGAGAAGTGAGAGTGTGTGGACGATCGAGACGAGGTGCTTGCCGCTCTTTGTTCGGACGAAGACGGTCCTAGCCAGGGCCGAGTCCGATTGTGATGGTGGCCTTTCGGTGGGTTCGATTGATGTGCGCGAAGTCACCTGTGTGGACCTGGACGTCGACGACGATACAGATTGCGACTGGAACGGTGGTGCCAGGTCCTCATCGAACTTCCAGTTCCCCGAGGACGCTCGACTAGTGGATGCGAAATGCCGAAGAGACCGAGAAGGCAGACGCGAGCCTGAGCCATGTGTGGCGCTAATCAGTGGCTGCAGCCTCAGCAAGGTGCGCTTTGCTGCCATGGCGACGGCGAGCCTGATCGTGAGGACAGTGAGGAGAGGAGAAGAAGCAGAGGAAGAGAAAGAAGAAGAAGAAGGACAAGATTTCTCCACTTTCAGGGTCCTTTTTTTTTTCTTTTTCCGCTAGAAATGATTTCTAGCTCGGTTATCGGCAAAAGGGTCCAACGCCTTGATCACCCCGCGCTCGTGCAACAGCTCACTATCTGCTCGACTCAGCTCGACTACCAGGGTGTCCATCAACCTCACACACCTTGCCTACCACCACCACCATCAAAACACACAGGATGGCGCAAGATGGATCGTGATTCTCCATTCGCAGATCCAGATCGCCCCGAACAGACACCGCCACCGCCTTCGAGCAGCCTCAAGGCATCCATCTTTGAGCACTCTCGCATCGTCCATCCATCCACCAGTGTATACAGAAGCACAAGCCGTCCTCGTCAAGATGATATCCGCGAGGAGTCGTATCACGAAAGCGTCCAGCTGAGCGCAGCTTCTCTGCCTGGAGGCTCGAGTAGCAGGCACCCTGCAGTTGAGAGCAGCGCCCCGATTCGAGATCATGATGACCGAGAGGATGGAGAAGAGCAAGAGCCCGAGGATCTCCTTTCCCACGAAGAGCTCGGTCTCATCGCTGGCGATACTCGCAACTCGACCAGATCGACTTCTCGCGGCTCGAGCCGATCGCGCAGACGTCGCACGGATCCCTCGGACCCTCGTTCCAGAGCATCCGCCGTAGGAGGACTCACCGCCAAGCAGAAGGCATTGTGGATGTGGGCCAACGTCGACAATCTGGATGCTTTTCTCCAAGAGGTGTATGCCTACTATGTTGGCCGCGGAGCCATCTGCATCGCACTCTCTCGATCGCTCAACCTGCTCACCGTCGCCTTCGTCATCTCGTTTTCCACCTTCTTGTTCGGATGCATCGACTACTCTGCCATCCAGCATGATGGTCAGCTGAGCGATGTGATTGTCGGTCACTGCGTTGCTGGCTTTTCTCCCTTTTCTACGCTGCTCGTAGTCCTCTTGCTCGCAGCATTCGGCTGGCAGGTCGTGCAATTCGTGCTGGGGCTGTCGAGGCTGAGGGCGATGCACCGCTTCTACGAACAGCTGCTGGGCATCCCGGATGCAGACGTGCAGTCGATCCCATGGCACGAGGTGGTGAATCGTATATCGGCGTTGCGCGAACAGCACCCCAACACATCGCTCAGCTCTGCCGACGAGATCGAGCTAGGCGATCGCGCACCGTCACTACGGCCCTCGCAGCAGCAGCGAATAGACGCACACGACGTTGCCAATCGACTCATGCGTCAAGAGAACTACCTCATCGCCCTCTTCAACGAGAACATCCTCGACCTTTCGGTGCCCGGTCTGCGCAACAGGAGTCCGGCGTTGACCAAGAGTCTCGAGTGGAATCTCAACTTTTGCCTATTGGGCTTTCTGTTTGATTCGAACGGACAAGTGCGACACCAATTCCTATCCGAACGCTACCGAGCCGATCTCATCGACGGCCTACGACGACGCTTCCTCTTCATGGCAGTGGTGAATGCCATATTTGCGCCGTTCATCGTGCTGTATCTGCTGGTCTACTCGTTCTTCCGCTACTTCGAAGAGTACCACAAGGACCCGTCGAACCTGGGATCGCGGCAGTACACGCAATACGCACGATGGAAGTTTCGCGAGTTCAACGAGCTGCCGCATCTTTTCCGAAGGCGGTGCCACACGTCGTATGCGCCGGCGTCCAAGTACATTGATCAATTCCCCAAGGAGAAGACGGCGATCGTGGCACGCTTTGTCGCCTTTGTGGCTGGCTCCTTCACAGCCGTACTCATCCTCGCCTCGCTGATGGACCCGGACCTCTTTGTCCACTTCAACATTACTCCGCAGCGCAACGTGCTGTTCTACATCGGAGTGTTTGGTGCGATCCTGGCGGTATCGAGAGGGATGATCCCGGACGAGCACCTGGTCTTTGAACCAGAAGCGATGCTGCGCGAGGTGATTCAGCATACGCACTACCTGCCAGAGGACTGGAAGGGACGCTTCCACTCGGCGCAAGTTCACCAAGCGTTTGGACAGCTTTACACGCTCAAGATCTACATCTTCTTCCAGGAGCTGCTCAGCGTGGTAACGACGCCGTTTGTGCTCTGGCTGTCGCTGCCAGGATGTGCACCGGACTTGATCGACTTTCTGCGCAAGTATACGATCCATGTCGACGGACTCGGGCATGTTTGCTCGTTTGCGGTGTTTGACTTTGCGAGACAGCCGACGGCGAGCACCATGGGCGGGGCAGCAGCGAGAGGGATCCATCAGACAGCAAAGCGTGGTGGAACGAGGAGGGACAAAACGGTGCGGAACGGGATGAGGGAAGGAAAGATGGAGCAGAGCATTCTGGGATTCAAGGCGAATCATCCGGACTGGGATCCGGCGGCTCATGCGAGCACGGCGTCGATCCATCGAGTCGATGACGGGTTGGGCAGTGATGAAGCTGCATCGTCTCATCTTCGTGGGTATGCGAGTGGATACGCAAAGTCAGATGCGCCCATCGGCACAGCAGTGGGTGGAGGAGGAGCCAAGGTCAAGGATCTCATTGATCACATCTATCGTGGGAGCGGGGCGGCTGCTGCTGGCGGCGGAAGCAGGTGGTGATCGCGGCTGTACACACGAGATGGGTGACTGTCTAGCTTCGGTCTGCATCACAAACACTCTGCTCGAAAGACATGAATTTCCATGGACGCTGAAGCAAACGAGTGTGATGCTCTTTTCTGCCAGGCTCGAGTCGGTCCACAGCCATCTGTAAGCCAAGGCTAGGAGGACGCGCAGAGAAAGAAAGGCTTTCTCCAATTTCGACTCGAGGCTGCCCCTGCTGCTTTCTTCCTGACAAATTGCGGCTCAGAAATTCAACCGCGAAATTGAGACGAAAATTGGATGGATTCCGATCTGGACGCGGACGATCGCAGGCTGCTGACGGCTGTCTGGCTCGAGCTCAGTTTGGGGCAAGATGAATCGGGAGATGGGATCGAGCGTGAATCAAGCAAGTCACAGCGGCTCGTCGCCTGTCTCTTTAAATCGCGTCTTGGCCTGAAGCGTGCCTCAGCGTGGTTGGCTCTCTCTCTCTCAGTCGCTCAGCCAGTCGCTCGGCCTTCCTACCTTGGCCAACTTGACCATCTCTCCTTCTCCTCATCCTCTCATCTTCTTCCACGTCTTTTCTTCTTTCGATCTCTTTTCTTCGTCGGCACTGAGCGTTGACTCGCTCTGCACTTCCTCCTCTTCGCCAGCATTCGACAGCTTATCCATCTTTACGCGCGATTTCACGACAGCCGCCGCCATATTCCCGTAGATCATACCCACTCTTGCATCGCAGCTTCTTCACCACCACGGCTCGACTCGATCGTCACGGCTAATTCGCCATCTTCTCGCTACCGTCAACGACCTCATTCCACGGCTTGGATCCTTTGCTATCAGCCTCACGTGAAGGCGCGTTTTCTGCTCGGATCACCCTCAACCCGTCTCGGCAGAGGCAAGGACTCGACTCACGCGAATTCGACCTTGGGACTCTCTCATGCCTCGCAACTAGGCGCAAGCTTCTCTCTGTTTCCTCCGGCACCCTGTCCATTGTAGCAATCGTCCTTCGAGAAGGATTTGGCGCGTCTCAGTCGCTCCGACCTCAACCCCGCTCAGAGGTTCACTGGTGCTCGACCAAGCGCATCATCGCGTCATCACTGGCGGCTCGGCAGACTTTGCTATCCACCGAGACAACCGCGCGCTCTCTTGACTCGATATACCGGCGTCCTTGTCGATCAGCCGACGCGCGCTGACTCGGCTCCCCCCGCTCATCGGCGCGTCATGGACCCCAACATGTTCAGCAACAACTTTGCTGGCATGTTCGGCCAGCAGCAACCGCAGCAGACCGGAGGCGCCGGTGGCATGGACGCTTCCAACATGGGCGGCGGTATCAATCCGGCCATGTTCGGTGGTCTCGACCTCAGCACCCTGCAGAACAATCCACAACTGGCCGCAGCGCTACTCCAACAGCAGCAGCAACAGCAACAGCAACAACAGCCATCGCAACCCAACACTCCGCAACAGGCGCGCTTCAATCCGGGCATGTTCAACCCCGCCATGATGGGATTCGATCAGAACAATCCGGGTGCTGCCGGATTCAACTTGCAAGCTCTGCAGCGCGCCGCTGCAGCTGGCGGCGCCAACAATCCTCTGGCGTCCTTCAATCCACAGATGCTATTGCAGCAGCAGCAACAGCTCCAACAGCAGCAGCAGCAACGTCAAGGCACACCTCAGCAGCAGCAACAGGGCGGCCAAGCATCGCGGTGGCCACCGCAGCAACAACAGCAGCAGCAGCAGCAGCAGCCTCAGCAGCCGCAACAGCAACAGCAACAGCAAATGCAGCAGAACTTGCTTGCACAGCTGCAGAACGGCGCGGGCGGGTTGTTCAACAACTTCGGTCAGATGGGAGGTCTGGGTCAGCCACAGCAGCAGCAACAACAACAACAACAACAACCGCAGCAGCAGCAGCAACAGCAGCAACCTCAACAGCAGCAGTTCGGCAACGGCTTCAATCCGGCTGCGTTTGGCATGAACCCGCAACAGGCCATGGCGATGTTCCAACAGAATCCGATGCAGGCCATGCAAGCCATGCAGGCAATCGGCCAGCTCAATCCTGGAGCCTTTCCTCCAGGCGCTTTCAACCAGCTCATGATGCAGCAACAGCAACAACAACAGCAGCAGCAGCAGCAGCAGCAGCAGAATCAGGCTGGTCGTTCGTCTCAACCTGGTCAGCTCCAAGGCATGTATCAGCAGGCACAGAACGGCATGCTTGATCCTGCTGCGTTGATGGGGGTCATGTCGAATCAACAACAGCCGCAGCAGCAGCAACAGCAACCTGGCATGTTCCCTGGCGGTGCACCTCTACCCGGCGCCTCCCCGGTGCGACCGAACACGGCGCTTCAGCAGCAGCCCCTGAACGGCATCCCGGCGTACTTGCAGTCCAACAATCAGAACCCCATGCAAGCCTCTTCATCGTCGTCGCCTGCCACGTCGCATCAGCAGCCTGGAACTCCTCAGCAGCAGCAGCAGCAACCAAACGCCAACAACGGTCCTGTGCCTTCGACGCCAACGACCGCGAGCAAGCCCAAGGCGCCACGGAAGAAGTCCGAGAAGAAGACTACGACCAAGGCACAGCAGGCGCAGAACCAGACGCCAGTCATGCAGCACGCCAGCGCTCCTGGCACGCAGAGCATGCAGCCGTCTCCGAGCGCTTCGTCAATAGCGGGCATACAGGGCGCGTCTTTGCCCGGCAGCGCCTTTGAACGCTCGCGCAGTCACACACGCTCTCCGAGTCTGTCAGTGGGCGGGCAAGGTACTCCATCACAGATGCACACCCTTCCTCCGGGGATACAAGGTCTGCCACAGCAACAGCAACAGCAGCAGCAGCAGCAGCAGCAGCAGCAGCAGCAGCAGCAGCAGCAGCAGCAGCAGCAGCAACAGCAGACTCCGCAGATGCCTCCACAGATGGGAATGCCAGGACAGCAGGTGCAACCCGGGCAAGCACCGCCACAGCAGGTGGTCCCGCCAAATTGGACGCCGAGCCTCAATCCGCAACAGCAGCAGGCCGTATTGTCCAGAGCGCTGGCCCTCGCCAAAGCGCAGGAAGGTTCCGGTCTCACGCCAGTTCACACACTGATGCAGATGGGCTACCTCTTCCTCAAAGCATCCAGCTTGCCTGGCGGCTCGCATCCATCCATGATGTCCAACGGTGGGATGGTGCTCACCATCAACGAAGCACGCGGACTCGGCCTCATCCCTCAACAAGCCGGTCAACCGGGCCCTACGCCTCCCAACGTTCCTGGTCAACAGCAGCAGCAGCCGCAGCAGCCGCAACAGCCTCAGCGGCAACCCTCGTTAGGCGCCATGCAGCCCCAAACCCCACAGCAACAGCAGCAACCCGGCTTTGGCGCTCCGCCATTGACGCCGCAACAGCAGCAGCAACAGCAAATGATGCTGGCGATGCAACAGCAGCAGCAGCAAATGCAGCAACAACATCAGATGCATCAACAGCAGACGCCTCTCGTCGCTCCCCAGCTTGGTCACCCACATGGCCAGCGACCCAGCACACCAGCCGGTCAGCACGCTTCTCCCTCCGGCATGCGCGCACCCTCGCCCATGGGTCCAATGGGATCGACCTCCAGTCCGAGCATGGGCAGCAAGCCGCGACCGCGCCAGCCAAGTGTTGCTCTGAGCGCATCGGGTCGTCCAGACTCGCGAGGAGGCCCAGTCCCACCCAGCTTTGCGCAGCAGCAGCAGCAGGGCGGACCTCAAGGCTTGATGGCGCCACCTCCGGCTCCCGGGCAGTTGCCACCAGGCATACCGCCGGGCATGGGCATGCCGCCTGGCATGGTGCAAGGCGGTCCGGGTGGCCAGTTGCCCCCAGGTTTTGTACCTCCTGGTGCGGCTCACCCTGGCTCAGACGGCGCGTCGCCGATGCTCAAGCAGCAAGGACGCCGTCCCTCGATGGTGCAGGATCCATCGCTTACCGCCATGCCAGAACACAGAAGACCATCTCTGGCTGGCTCGGCTGCTCCAGGTATGGATGGTGTCGCAGCCTCGACGCCCGATCCCACGGTCATGGCTGCCGCAAGTGCTGCGACTTCTCAACCGTCGGCTCAAGCGCAGTTGATTGGAAGCTTCGGTGGTGCGACCCCGGGTTCGAAGGGTCGCAAACCGTCTCAAGTCGTTCCGGCGGGTCTGCCAGGTGCGCCAGCGATGCACGGGGCTGTCGCGCCATCTGCTTTGCCCTTGACCAGCGAGGCATCTGCACTTCCTGATGCCACGACGGACGCTGCTATCGTGACTGGCAAGCCTACCACTCTGGCCGGCCACACTCCTGCATTCGCTCAGACTGTGCCTTCCAACCTCGCCGACATGCCAATGCTGTTGGGCGGACCTGCACCGAAGGAATCGGCCATCGGCACGCCCATCACGCACTTCAACACGCGTGTCACGAAGCTCGACGATGCTATGCGGCCGCAACCTGCCGCCGACGCCAAGAGCGATGCACCGGACTCGGAGGGCGACAAGGCAGAGGAGCCGATGTGGACGCCGCTCACAGCCGAGCAAGAGACCGAGCTGGCCGGCATCATGAAGCGCGATCTCGAGTACGAAAAGCTGTTCCGACAGCAGCAGCAAGAGATGGAAAGGTCGCTGAAGGACCGCATCGATAGGGTGAGACCGCCGCGCAGGAAGGCCACGGATGGCTCCATTACGAAGCCCAAGCCCCTTGCATGGTGGGAGCGCCCTGAAGAGGAGGATACGTCAGGGTTGGCTCGCGATGCTTTCCGACCCTTCGGCGTCCTCTTCCCGAGCCAGAAGCGAGCGGAGCTTGATCAGAGCCATCGTGGGCATCGGCCTCACATCCCGCTCAAGCGTTCTCTGATGGATCTGGTCTCGCAACAGGGCGAAGATCTGGTTCCCATCCGACTTGAGATCGACCACGAGCATTGGAGGCTGCGCGACACCTTCACCTGGAACGCGCAGGACTCGCACATCAACGTCGAGGCATTCGCGCAATCCATCTGCGAGGACATCGGACTGCCGACCACCGTGTTCGTGCCGCAGATCAAGGAGCAGATCAATGCCCAGATCTTGGATCACCAAACCACACTTGCCTTCAAAGCCAAGCCGACATTTGACTTCCACTTCGACACGAAAGAAGGCAAAGGCTCGCTTGAGGACAGTGACCTTCGCTGGTGGTCCAAGTGGCGAAACAAAGTGGATAGTCTGCCCTTCGGCGTCAAGCCGTCTACGACAAGCACTAATGGCGCTGATGCGAACGCTGCGATGCACGTGGACGACAGCAGTGAAGAGGACGAGGCACGATCGGAGCCGCCCGAGATTGTCGACACGACACCGGCTGAAGAGTTGCGCATGATGATCAAGCTGGACATCACCGTGGGAGCCATGAACCTGGTCGATCAGTTCGAGTGGGATGCCAACGAGTCGGACCCTGTCGCTGCCGAGAAGTTTGCCGAAGCTTTTGCAACCGATCTGGGCCTTTCAGGCGAATTCAAGACTGCGATCGCTCATTCGATCCGCGAGCAGGTCTCGGTGCATGTCAAGTCGCTTGCTATGACCGGTCACACGTTCGATGGCCGACCGATCGCCGACGAAGAGCTGCGTGGGGCTTTCCTCGGCCCTGTCAACAAGTCGAACTTGTCGAGGGGCGAGATCGACTCGTACCACTTCACGCCTCGCCTGCTTCAGCTCACGGAAGCCGAGATCGAGCGCTTGGACCGCGAACGCGAGCGCGAGGCCCGTCGAAAGCGTCGACAGACGCGAGGACGTCGCGGTATCAATCTGCCCGACCGTGATCCGCAAAAGACGCAACGTACTCCTGCTGTGTTCGGCATCCAGACGGCACAGCCCGACGCCGCCATTGCCCTTCAGAACGCCAACGGTCTCAGCGATCGATACGGAGGCATGTCTACGCGCCGTGCAGCAGCTGCTGCCGCCAACGCCTCCATCGCACCATCGCAGGCTCACGACTTGGGAACGCCAACGCCAGGACCCGAGGGTCTTGGTCTGCCCGATCGCAAGAAGCCCAAGGTGAATCACCACGCCACCCATTTCGACTTTCCCGGTGGACTGGGTCGCAGCTCGGATCCTGGCGGACCCAAATTTGCGCCCGAGTACACAGAGGAAGAGGCCAAGAAGCGTGCGCGCTCGCCCGAAAACCAAGCAACAGGCTCGCAGGCGGAAAAGCAGGCGCCCAAGCTGGTCTCGCTTTCGTATGCGCAGCGCAACAACGTGCGACCCGAGGATCTGGAACGACAGCATCCCAACTTCCACGACGGCATGTGGCATTGTTCGAACTGCGGTATCCCAGGAACGCTGGCGCCAGGTCGACGAAAGGGACCGCTGGGCGACAAATCGCTGTGTGGACCGTGCGGCAAGTACTACCACCGCCATCGCAAGGTCATTTTCCTGGAGTACACGCGAGATCCTCTGGTGCACTTGAAGCAGCAGCAGACTTTGAACCGCAAGATGGGTATCTCCAACCCGGTGATCGACACTGCGCTTCTCAATGCACTTGGGGAGCAGGAAGACTCGACGGAGCCTGCAAGCGCTGCGGACACGCCGAAGCCGGATGGTGGAGCAGGTGGCAACGACGACTCGATGGGCGCGGACGGCAACGGGATCCGACGCAGGGGACGACCACCCGCGTTGTCGCGAGGCGCAAGCCGCGGAGACGCAGGCGACCGTTCGGATGAGGACTTGCCGTTCGAGATGGTTGGCAGTCCGGACGACAGCGACTCGTCTTCGAGGTCGAGCAGTCCCGAGCCAGCGCCTCGATCGCGCAAGTCGGCGTCGCAGTCGGTTGTCAACGACGACGAGCCGCAGCCGATACGACGAGCCGCAGCGGAAAGCGCACGCGGAAAGGTCACGGCCTCGTTTGCTTCGACGGAAGCTGCCTTGGAAGCGGAGGCGGCGGCAGCATCGGCGGCGGCGGCAGGCGACGAGTCGCAAGTCAAGAAGGAGGCAGACGTTGCCGGTGATGCTAGCAAGGACGCCGCTGTTGAAGCGAATGCAAGCGCGGCTGGCAGCGCAGTGCCCGCTCCTGCTGCTGCTGCCATGGCAGGCTCGCCCTCTGCGCAGTCTGCCGCCGTCGGTACGCCGACGCTATCAAACGCTTCGCCGCGAATGGCCTCGATCCCCGGCGCCACACCTCCAGACTGGCTGACGCAATCGGGTGCAGCTCTCAAAGCACGCTACCCGAACGATCGCTTCGAGATCCAGCAACGTCCCCGCCCGGCCGGCGTGCCACCACCTCCTCAGCCCGAGTGGAGAGTGCGATGCCTCGACTGCCCGGGCAAGCTCTACACGCCTGGACCGGGAGAGAGTCTCAACAACTTTGAGATCCACCTGCGCAACCGTCTGCATCGCGCCAACGTCAACAAGCGCGTGTATGGTAACACGGGTCCGCCGGCGGTGGGAGGAGGCGCGGGTGAGCCGGGATCGCCACAGAAGAGTCCGGGTGTTGCGAATGCACCGGCGCCATGAGAGCGAGGAAGGGATCAAGGGAGGCGCTTTGTATTGTTATTTTTGTCTCGTTACATGAATTGGGTAGTTGAACAGATCGAGCTCGTGGTGATTGCGTGTGCATCGGTGACGCTGTGAATATGGTTGAGTAGGTGTGTGCCTGTACAGAACTTGTCTCTCGCGGTCGAAGGCTGCCATGGACGAGCCAAGGAGGCCGGTCGGTGGATCGAGAGCATGGCAGAAGTAACCGTCAAAGCCGTGCATCCGGCTCGGCTTTGGAGGCAAAAATCGAAAGGGGAAAAAAAGAGAAACACGCACAGACGCGCTGTCAGGATGCGGGGACAGAGAGGCGCCCCACACTCAAGCTGGCTGGCAGGCTGCTGTGTTGGTTGCACCGGCCCCCGCAATATCGCACAGTAGCTGGATCTTGCCGGTCGTCAAGTTCTTCAAGAATCGGTCAAGCTTCCATCCGTCCTTCATCCACGACCTCATCCACCATCTCTTTCCTGTCTTGAGGAGCGAGGTGCTGTCATCTATCCGCTCCATTTTAAGTCAAGACGGCATCGACGGCAAGGCTTTCCTTCTTCAGGCACTTACGACATCCCTTCCCAGACAAGGTTCTTCGTCATGCTTCGCACCTCGCAAGCGGCTCTCAAGCCTAGGTTCGCCGTCGGGCGTCTGGGTAGCCTTACCCTCGCAGCTCGATACACCCCCGTAGCTCGAAAGCTGCACACCACCCACCTCACAGCCTCCCCCGCTCTCCCCCTTGCTCAGCCTCTGCTCGTCCCGCACCGCAGCGCGTCCACCGTCGCATCCTACGTCGAGCAAACCACTCTCAAGCCTCTCCCGGCCAAGATCCTCATCGCCAACCGCGGCGAGATCGCCTGTCGAATCATCCGCACCTGTCGCCGGCTCGGTATCTCGACCGTCGCCGTCTTCTCGGAAGCCGATGCCGCCTCGCAACACGTCAAGCTTGCCGACGAGGCGTACTGCATCGGTCCCGCCGCTTCCTCCGAGTCGTACTTGCGACAGGATAAGATCTTGGACGTAGCCCATAGGACGGGTGCGAGTATGATCCATCCGGGGTATGGATTCTTGTCGGAGAACGCTGCGTTTGCAAAGCTGTTAGAGGAGAGTGGGGGGGTGACGTTTATGGGTCCACCGTCGGCGGCGATCGATGCCATGGGAAGCAAGAGTGCGAGCAAAGAAATTATGCTTGCTGCTGGTGTACCGTGCGTTCCGGGCTACCATGGGAAGGAGCAGGACGGGAAGTTTTTGGCGGAGGAGGCGGAGAAGATCGGTTATCCGGTACTGATCAAGGCTGTCAAGGGAGGTGGTGGGAAGGGTATGAAGATTGCCGATACCGCAGCCGACTTTGAAGACGCACTGTCTTCGGCGCAGAGGGAAGCACTCAAGTCGTTCGGAGATGCGACGGTGCTCATCGAGAAGTACCTCACGGCACCGCGACATGTGGAAGTACAGGTCTTCGCCGATAGTCACGGTAACGCGGTATACATCTCGGAACGCGACTGTTCCGTCCAACGACGTCATCAGAAGATCATCGAGGAAGCCCCCGCCCCACACCTCCCCGAACCTCTCCGTAAAGAGCTGGGTGAGAAGGCGGTGGCAGCGGCGAAAGCGGTCGGCTACGTCGGTGCGGGTACGGTCGAGTTCATCCTCGACGCGGAGAGGCCGGAGAATTTTTACTTTATGGAGATGAACACGCGCTTGCAGGTCGAGCATCCCGTAACCGAGATGGTCAGCGGTCTCGATCTGGTAGAGTGGCAGCTTGAGGTGGCTGCGGGCAACCGACTTCCGTTGCTGCAGCACGAGTTGAAGATTGAGGGCCACGCATTCGAGGCGAGGATCTACGCCGAGAATACCGATGCCAACTTCCTCCCGGACACCGGCAGGCTCGTCCATGTCGCCCTCCCGCCGACCACGACCACTACGCATTCGAACGGCGCGCTGGTTTCGCGCGGCGCCGGCGAAGTGTCCTCGGCAAACAGGGCAGAGGCGGCTGTCAGGGTGGACACCGGTTTCGTCAGCGGCGACGAGATCTCGGTACACTACGATCCCATGATCGCAAAACTCATCGTCAAAGGTAGGGATCGTACCGAGGCGCTACGCATCATGGCCAACGCCTTGGACCGGTATCAAGTAGTCGGACCACAAACCAACATTCAGTTCCTCAAGAACCTCGTGAGGCATCCCAAGTTCATCGCGGGCGAGGTGGAGACGGGTTTCATTGCGAAGTACGGCGAGTCGGGGCTGTTCGGTGATCCGTATACGTCGGAGGGGGAGTTGCGGGAGGCGGTGGCTCAGGGCGCTGTGTGGTTGTACGAGCGCGATCTCAAGGCCAACTTGGGCGATGCGAAGGGAAGTGTTTGGACCAACACCACGCTCATCCCTGCTCAAACGAGGAGTTTTGCGATTCAGCATAAGAAGCTGGGCCAGCTGGACGTGTCCGTCACCCCGGTCTCGTCGGACCGCTACAACGTTTCCTTCTCCTCCGCTTCAACTGCGCCAGTAGAGTTCAACGCTATCCGAACCACAGGCTGCACCACCATCCCGCACACCCCCCTCTCCCTCACCCACACCACCTTCCTCCCCACCGGCGTATCCACCTCGTTCACCCTCTCGCCCCCCAGCTGGTTCGCTAAGATCTCCGACACCCCCACCGCCGTCGGCGGGGACGCACTCGCCAGCCCCATGCCGAGCAAAATTGTCGACTGCAAAGTCAAACCCGGGCAGCAGGTCAAGAAGGGCGAGACGGTGGTGATTCTAGAGGCGATGAAGACCGAGATTAGCTTGAAGGCGAGTAGGGATGGCGTGGTGGAGAGCGTTAGTGGCAAGTGCAAGGCGGGAGAGTTGGTGAGCGAGGGCACTGTGTTGGTGCGGTTCAAGGCGGAGGCCGAGTGATGTGTTCTCGTCAAATAGAAAGCGGCCCAATTCCCTTTCGGAGTGAAGCGTCACACCCTATACCGCTTCGTACTCCCCCTCTCAAACAACGCCCTCACAATCCACACCTGCGCCACACTGATCCCAACCATCGTCGCACTCTCCACCACGCTATACCAGAAGATCTTACTCTGCGTACTCCTCACCGTATCAAAGTTCCTATTCTCCCTCACCCTGAAATACCTCTGCGTCCTCCCAATCTGCTCCAGCTTCTCCCCCATCCCGCCGATCCCATCCTCCAGTGGCGCACTGTGCTCCTTCAACAGCTTCCCTGCTTTGATCGGCAGATCGAGCCTTGGTTCGCTTTCGACGGTGATATCGAAATCCACCAGCTTTTCGGCGATGGAGGACATACTGTTGTCAAAGCAGAACGAGTACTCGCCGACGCTGTTGCCGGTGAAAATAATGTCGAGCTGGCGTTCCTTTGTGCCGGAGATGATGGTTTTTTGCGAAGGGTCAAGCACGGTGTAGTCGATGTCAAAGTGGCCGCCGGATTGGACGGCGAAGTAGAAGCCGACTTTTTCGCCGGCTGCGTCGACCCAGGCGTAGTAGCAGGAGCGCTCGTGCGGTTCGATGAGCGTTGTAAGGGCCGCACCAAGGACCCCGGGCGTGGGGGTGAGGGTGAGAGTGAGGAGGAGAAGGAATGGAAGGAGCGTCGAGAGGATCGACAGAGGTGATGATGGCCGAGTCATGCTGAAGTGTGCACGTGTGGTCGTGCGAGGTATATGTGATGTGTTTGGGGTGGGTCCGGTCGTTGCTAGTTGGTAAGCGCTGCCTTTTGTCGAATCAAGATCGTGTTGGTTACGTTTGGCGTGCGCTGTGATCTCGAGTGCGCGGTGCGGTAATGCTGGTGATGGAGTTCGAGCGCTTTTGCGAGCCAAAGCAGTAGGAGAAGAGTGAGCAGCCGGCTGCGCGTGACCTCGGAGCGATGTGGTGGTGGTCGAGACAACAAGATGATGGTGTCGGCACGCGATGCAGGTCCGAGCGGGTCGTGTCTCAGAGTTCTTCCAGCGCACCGCCTTCCACAATTATTCCGCACGAAAAACGCAACGATGTAACAAATCCCAAAAAATCGCTTCCCTTCCTCCACACTTTGCTTCTCTCGGCGCCACCCTCCTACACCTCGTTCCACCATCCTCATCACCACCTCAACCCCGTCGCACTCGACCAATCTCGAACTGCAAAGCGCTCGCCCACCATGTCGGCCCCCTACAAACCGACCGCCGAGGAAGCCTCCACATCCTCCTCTTCCTCGTACCTCTCCTCCTCCTCCCCCTCAAACCCAGCCTCACGGCAACACTCGTCAACCTCGGACCCATCCCAACCGCAAGACTTCATAACCGTCATGTCGCACAAGACACCATCCAAATTCACCGACCCCTGCGCACACGCTGCCAAGCTCTCGATGAAGTGTCTCGACGACCACGCGTACGACAGGAGCAAGTGCGGAGAGGTGTTCAATCAGTACAGGGAGTGCAAGAAGGCGTGGATCAACCAGAGGAGGCAGGACAGGTTGAATAACCGGCCTGGTGCGTTCGATTGAACGGAGGCCTGAAGGGGCGAAAGGAGGTTTGCAACCGTGTCGAAACGGAATGGTGATCTGGCTCGCCCTAGGAAGACGTTATGCATCACCGGTGTCGTTGCAAGTGTTGGTTGAAAAAGTGTTCCGAGCAGGGTCTCGTTCGAGGAATTGGAAGCCCATCAAGGCGCTGCATAGCGTGGTACTGGACCGAGTGAGGCACAGGCTCATACACGCAAGTCTTGACCCACCTCTTACACACGGCGCAGAGCTATCAAGGGTATATAATTGAACCATCATTCTGAGCACCACCGCGTCAATCATCGTCCTTCTTCCTCTTGACCGCCTTCCCACCGGGAGTACCCGCCCCGTCCGTATTCTTCCTCTTCAACTTGGTCCCCGTGCCACCCGCTACCGCCTTCCCACCACCTGACTTGGTCGGTGTACCCCCGGCACTGCCACCCTCGGTCGAGTTCTTCCCTCCCGTACTTTTGAGATTGGGCGTACTACTGCGTTCCTTCTCCTTCTTCCCCTCGCCTTCCTTGTTCTTCTTCTTGAGCACGAGACCGCCGTCCTTTCCCGCGGGGGTGCCCGACGAGGCGGTGTCCTTCTTCTTCTTGCCCGTCGGCGTGGACTCGTCGCCAGTCTTGCCCTTGGGCGTGTTATTGGCACTCGACTCTTCCTGTTCGCCAAACGCTTCGTTGGCCTTCAACTCGAGACTCTTCTGATACGTCGCCGAGGACAATGAAAAGATGCGATCCTCGACGGGTACCTCTGCGGCCAAGGTGTTGCCCCTCGAACTGCCCGATGCGGAGTTCTTGAGATAAGCATCGAAGCCCTTGACGATGTTACCGCCTGACGAGGAGGTGGATTGAAGATATGAGCCTTCGAAGAGGTAGATCTGGGATTCTAGGTCGACGAGGGAGCGATCCATGATGCGTTTGTTGGCAAGGCCAGTGCGGAGGGCAAGCTTGGTTGAGTGATAGCGTTGGGTCGCTTCTTCGAGGCTCCCCGGCATCGAAGCCGAAGTGCTGGCGGCATTTGGGGCAGAGGTGGAGCTGGAGGCGGCGGTGGTGGAGGATGTGCCCGTTGCTGTTGGTGCCATGATAGATTGCGACGGAGATCGGTCGAGATGGCGATGAACCGTGGTGGTGGTGATGGTGGTGGTGGTGAGGAGTAAGAGTTCAAATGAGCCGCATTTCGGTGCAGTCGAGACGCGAAAGCGTCGACGCCGAGATCCGTGAATTTGGCGCGACCTGTCAAAAGCCGCCTCACTCACTCTCTGTGTAACGCTGCCGCCTTGGCAACGTTGTGCACCTATCGAGTGTCACAGGCGTCACGTATGAATCCCTGCCGTTGTATTGTCTGATGGGAGCCTCATATACGTCGAGGCAGATTGGAGCGCGCTTCGGTCGAGCTTGACGCTGGCCAAACCACTGAGACGGTTGAAGACGCTGTTGGGGCTGAGCAGCAGCAGGACAGAAATCGCGAGGACCAGCGCATGAAGCAGCAGTAGCGACCATGCTGCGATTCGATCTCTGGTCCTGATGGCTGGAGTACTGTGGATGGCGGCGAGCATGATCGAGGTTCAGATGGCACTGCGAATGTCTGGCATGTGATCGTTTCAAGCTGTTGCTCCTCTTATACTTTCTTGCGGTCAATGTCGCGTGGGGCTCAGTCTTGGCTCTCCCTTTGTTCATACACAGCAAAGGGGTCTCCGTTGACAGATTGTAGACAAGCGTTCCCATTGTCATCGCAGGGTCCCGACAATGCATTGCACGTCGACGCGTCACCATCCGTGTACCTTGCTCCCCTTTGTTCTTCATCGCGTACAAAGCAATGCGACTTCACTCCGTTGTCAGAATGAAATCTCCCTTTCTTCAGATGTGGGTGGGCGTTGTCGATGCCGACGACTTTCATGCAACCGCTTTTGCTGTGTTCTTGGAACGCGTCGAGGGCTTCCTTTGTTCTTCGGCTTTGGAGATGGTCGGGACGGGCCCTTTGTCTTTGCCATCGAGGTGGGGCAGATAGCAAGAACCACGCTCGCTTGGCAATCACTAGAAGTATGTCTACTAGCGGGTCAGACCAACAACCATGGACCAGTCTTAATCTTCGCTCTTCCATCTGCCCCTTTCTCACTTACAGCAGTCGGAACCTTGTCCACATTTGCCATCGAAGATCATGAGCACAACCATCCCAAGTAGCACCAACGCCACGGTCACTCCCTCAACGTCCACCATGCCAAACACGACCGGCAGCACGACCGTCGGCAATCCCACTGGCAGCACCATGCCGCAGACGAACTCGACCTTGACAGGCGCCCCTCCACCTCCTTCAAACGGCACCTCAGACTCGATGATAACACTCCTTACATTCGGCCCGCTATCCTCGTGCATCACGCTTCCTGACCTTTCCAGCACCACCTCACCCGTCACAGCCAACCTGTCCGGACCACCTCAGCAGCAAGTCCTCCACGACTGGCTGTCGGCACTGCCAACGCAAAGCTCGTGTACGTCGTTCTCGTGGAATTTCAAGCCGGACTACTCGCAGCAGTTGGATGCGATGACGACGTTTCAAGCGCAGCTTCAGCAGTTGTTCCCCACAAGCAATCTGACCGCAGTTACTTCTCCAACATCCACTGTGGGGGCCGGTAACGGAAGCTTCTTCAGCAGTAGCCCCGCAACCGGCGCGTTCGCAGCATCCAGCTCGAGCGGAACGCTACCCGACACACTACCCCTCTGGACCGGCATCACGGTGGCCTGTGTCGCGCTGGTACACCTCATCTCGCTCATCCTGCATATCTGTTCTGATCTCGACGCGCTCTTCCCCTCTCTGACCGCCAAACTGCGATCAGATCCGGAGTCACAAGTGCTGCCTAGCCACGTGCTCCCACACGAAAGCTCAGCTACGTTGATCGAAGCAAACCAAGACGCTGGGTCAGCGGAGAAGCCAGCGCCTCCGCCTCAGTATACCGCTCCCACTCCCATCACCCTCAGCGAGAAGCAAGCAGCGTCGAATGTGGGGCTGGAAGAGACACCGGCACCCCTGCGCATCGCACGCAAGCTCAAGCGGGTGGTCGTACCGTTGCTGCTTGTGTCGGCGCTGGGGATGGTTGCGGTGGCGGTCGTGTTGAATGCTAAGTTTGCGGCTGGGCCGGTGACGGGGTTCTCGAACGCAAGTTCGACTGGTGGAAGCGGGTCAACGGCTCTAGGGCTGATGGCGAACTCAACGAGTTCTGTAAGCGCACCGGCGGCTACGCCTACGGTGTCGGCTAGCGAAGATATCGCGAATGCGACGAGTCGGGAAAGTGGGCCTGCAGCCACTACGAGTGACGGTGGCGGTGGTGTTAATTCCACAGCTGCTCTCAGTGACGATGTGGGTCGAAGAAGTTCAACTGTCAACATCGACACTCCTTCAACGACAGTGTCGCCGACGAGTAGCATGACGAGACTCGTCAAGAGGCAAACAAACTTCTTCCCCACCGCTGCATCCGATGCTGGCCCAATGCCATTCCCCACATCCTCAACCTCTGCCACTTTACCCTCGTCTGCTAGCTCGATCACATCAATGCCGAACGCATCCCTCTTCCCCACCCTCTCCCCATCCTCCACCGCGTTCGCCTCATCCGCATCACCCACACCCACCACTTCTGTCTCACCGCCCAGCGCGGACACCACCTCAACCCAACCAGCAGTGTTCGTGCTGGAACGCGGAGACTCGATGCACCGGCTGTGGTGGATCGTGATGCTCGACCTGGTGCTGTGGTGGGTTCAGCGGCGGCGGACGCGCTCGCAGGTGGCGATGGACCGCGCGAGGCGGGTCGTCCTTTCTCAGCTGGGGAGACGTTGAGACTTGGAAAGCAGTAATCTTCTCCTCCGTCCCCAGTGGTTGACAATCAGTATCTTATTCTCCGTGCTCAAGCAGACAGTTCCGTCATGTTTTCCGAGCTCAGAAAGCCGTCTCAATGAGCTGACCGAAAGAAGTCTTTCGACGAGTGAGAGACCCTTCTGACACACATTGCTGCCGCTAGACGTGGCTTTGACTTTGTTTTGCATGAGGCGTGCATCATCGTGTCGTACATTATCCGCGTTCAACGTGCGCGGCGTGCTCGAAGTGTCTGTGTGCGACGTGGACAAGCGGACATATCGACCTTTTTGCGTGTCGTTGTACGAATGCCTGCCGGATTAGCGTAAGCCTGTCGAGGTGACATCTGCGAGTGGTTACGACGATTCCTTCTTCCGAGCTGCGATCATGCGGGCAGCTCGAACTTTTCGCCCTTCATCACTTTTGTAAAGTACACTGTTGGGGGAGCAGAGCAGAGAGGCAGAAGGAGTCAGTCCACATCCGCCAGCTTTCTCGATCCTTGGATTCTGCACTGCGGTTTCGCTTTGCAGCGAAAAGGAGGTGGAATCCTTTGGCTGTGGAGACCTACCGTAGAAGAAGTCGAGGTAGAGACCGGTCTGTACCAGGCCGGAGAGGATCGAGATGGGGTCGATCTTGTTGTGTGCGATGTACCTTTTATCAACCAATCAACATGATAAAGCTGTCAGTTGTCGTTCTCCCCGTCTTCGGCGACAAAGTCTGTCCAAGTCGAACACTTACCTATACAGCCAGTTGGGGATGTACAGCGCCCTATACGCCCCCAGCGCAAAGATGTAATGTGTCGTAATCGCCTCTGCCTCTCCCGTCCTCTGCAGCATAAACAATTGCGGCAAGATCGCCACTGCCTCGAGATAGATACTGAACGTCCACATGATCTCCATGAAATCAAAGTGATAATGGAACAGCAGCGCCAGAACAAAGCTCGGCCCCATGAGATACTCCAACCTGATCGTATCAATCGCTGGATCGTGCGTAGGTCGGAACTTGACCTTCATCAGATACAACACGTACACCGAGGACCCGATGAAGAACACCTTCATCAAGAAACGGTACAGCGAGTTCTCGTGGAAGATGTCCAAGTAGCGCGTTACAAAGACGACCGTGTAGAGGAGTTGCGTTTTGAACGAGATGCCTCGACATGATTTGGAGAGTTGGATCTTGTGGAGCAGGATAAAGATGGAGGCGAGGTGGGCAAAGTCGCCCAGCAGACGAAAGATGTTCATCGTGTCCGAGGTGACGATGGGGCGAGATGGTGTTGGTGGCTTGGAAGATTTCCAGAGTTGGTGTCGCGTTGCAGGTTGATGTGCTGGACTGTGCTCTCTCACTGGAAGAACGCTGGCGAAATCCGCACGAAAGAGAGGTGAGCGCGTGCCTGAGCAGATGCACGACCATGCGAGGGACGTCTTTTCCAGCATTTGTTTTTTTTGCGGCAGCAGACGGCAGCACGCAGGTCAAGCTGCAGATCCGCGGCCCGACCACGTCGACAGCCCTTCCCGCTTCGTATTCAGTGCCTAGGGACGATCGGGCGAATGAAACTTCGTATCGGCGAGATCCACTTTCGGACATGCTGCAATCTGCGATTCCCCCCTACCATGTTTGCTCGTCGCTCAACGGCTACTCTCTATCTGGTTCCATCAGACTTGGGAGAGACAGTACCAAAAGAGGTCTCAGCTGTCGTTCAAGTGAGAAGCATCGAAGCGGAAGCGGTTTCAGACTCAGCGCCATACATGCGGACTCTTGAGACCCCTTCTCAAGGCGTCTTGCTTCACCCCCTCTTCCCATCTCATCCCCGCCGTGTGACTGCTGGACGAGATGACTCCGTCTGTACACACCAGCTTGGCCTTCTTCTCGACTCCAGCCTGCTCTGTCCTGGCCTTGGGAACGAAATCGTACATTCGACAGCGAAAGTATTCCACCACCGGCTCACCATCCGGATACGTGAGATCGATGTGCTTGCCTCGGTCGTACATGCCTGCTGTGATCTCGCCCAGTCGGGAGGTGGCAAACTGGATGCCCTTTTGATCCTCCGTAGAATCGGTGGAGAGGGTTGGATCTCTGAGCGGACGTATTGCGACAATGTCGATGGTCGACCGCGGGAGGTTGGAAAAGCCGCAAGAGTGGGGTGCTGGGATGAAGGCTGACTCGAGGCGGTCCGTCAGCATGACGTTGAGGTACAAGAAGGGTCCTTCCAGCCGCAATCCTTCTGGAAACTTCGATGAATCGACCGCAGGCTCGAACTGATGCGTCTGCGGCGAGTACCGTTGAACCGCCCCATCGCCGCTTGGAGACGATACAGGCAGCAAAGTCAGTCTGCCGTGCGTCCAGCGAGTCGCATTCAGCTGAGCTGCAGCTTTGAAACGCTCGATACCTTTATGCTTTGAGCGCATCTCGGATGTATCAGCGTCGTGCAGGATAGCCGCATGGAGGGCGTGCGAGGTGACCAGATGGCTGATGGTTGTCTTGCGGGTCTCGGGGAAGTAGTTGAGCATCATTGGCAGCGGCACCAGCTTTTCCCCCGCGTCAGATGGTTCGGAGGATAGCGACGAGGCAAGCGATAGGACGCCACGAAGCATCACATCGAGCACATCCGCCCCCAAATCGTCGACGGAACTAGCCGCGGCAACTTGCTGCTGGATGTCTTGCGTCCATGCATCCGGGTACATGGCCGAGTAGAGAGCGTTCGCCGTGCCGCCAGGTACAATCGCCAGCCTCACATTCAGCGTCTCCCCCCTCTCTTTGCTGCTCCAGTCATGATCAGCTCCTTCCTCGAGGAACATCCCGTTGAGCAGCTCGTGCGTCGTACCGTCCCCTCCAATCACGATGACGTCCACCGTTGGTTCGCCACGCTCGGCAGAGATGGCAGCGAGGTGTTCGCGAGCTATCGCATCGCCGATCCGTTTGCCGTCGCCTTCACTTTCAGTCGCTCGCACTCGAAGACGGCTCGAATCGGCGGTGTTGAGGGAGGAAAGTAGAAGAGGCTTGATGTGCTTCTCGACTAAAGAGACGGCGAGCTTGGAGCCGGACACCGGGTTGTATACGATTTCGATCTGCGGCGCCATGGCTGGCAGTGTCTGCCTCATGTGGTAATGGACGAGGTCAAAGGACTGCAACGTGCGATGCGAGGCCGGATCACAAGGTGTCTGGTGCTGATGTCCGGCGGGTGCAACAGGTTGATGGGGGAAGGTGTGTCTGTATGCTGTGACACAGAGACCAATGTGAGAGGCACTGCTGACGTGGTTCCCAAGCGGGGGTTGGGTGATTTTAAGGTTTTCAAGGGTCCATCTGATTGTCAGTCTCTGGCTCGTGCGTGACTCTGCTGAGCCTCGACACATCCTTCCTCACGACTTGTATCACCATCCTTGTGAGCCTACGGGATATTGACAGGGACTGACAGCGACAATGAGTTGCTATTGGGCAATACGAAAGAAAACAATGACATTGCTCCCGCCTCTCCCCTCCTAGCGCGCAGGCTCGGTGATAGCAGCAGCCTCGACGAATTCGTGCGCCTCGTCCCGACTGATGCTCCTGATGCTGCTCACCTTATTCGCATCGAAGAGCACACCGTAATGCTTCTTGGCAACCTGCACCATCTCGGGCCGGAACGTCGTCGTGATAAACTGCGCGTTTTCGGCTAGTTCGCGGATCATGTTGGCCACCGCAGTTCTGTAGAGTGCGTCGAGGTTGGCGTCGATCTCGTCGAACAGGTAGAAGGGTGCTGGGTCGCACTTCTGGATCGCAAACACGGTTGCTAGGGCGACCAGCGACTTCTGACCTCCCGAGAGCTGCTGGATGCGCAGCCCTTCGTCGTGCTTCGAGTTGAACGACACCTTGATCGAGACACCCGTGTAGTTCTCGACGGGTCCCGCCTCCTCTCCCGAGTCATCGCCCGCTGCGGCGGTGCTGGCTCCAGCAACGTCGGCGCGTCGTTGCATGATCAACCTTCCCCTTCCTGCGGGGACGAGCTTCTCGAAGACCTCCTCAAAGTACTTGCTCACCTGCTTGAACGTCCGTTCGATCGCCTCGTCCTTCCTCTGGTCCAGCACGTCGATCAGCTCCTGGATGCTCTCGGCACTCTGCTCCAGCTCGCCCCTCCGCTCCAGCAGCTGATCGCGCTGCTTAGTGAACGAGTTATACTGCTCGACCGCCTTCTTGTTGACGTGCGAAAACTTCTTGAGGCTGTCGTTGATCTTGTGCAGGCTCTTGACCAGCTTGTCCGCGTTGGTGTTGATGTACTTCTCAAACGCCTCCTCGGGCAGCACGCCGAGATCGCGGATCTTCTGGTTGTGCTCGTCGCGCTGGTCCAGCAGCCGCGAGCGCTTCGAGAGGTAGCGCTCGACGTTCTTCTGCTGACGTGCGATGCTGCGTGCGTCTTCGGCTTGATCTGCCTTGGTCTTGTCGTGCTTGGCTTGCGTGTCTTGCAGCGATTGGGTGATGCGGTCGAGCTCGGTTTCCAGCGCTTTGATGCGCTTCTCGCGGTCAGCGATGCGTCGGCGAAGCGCTTCGATCTCGCGCTTGCGTGCCGAGACGTCCTGGACGCCCGAAGCAGTGGCTGCGTCGTCACCGCCGAGCGATTCGCCCAGCGCCTCGAGTTGCGATCCGATCTCTTCCTGTCGTCGACGCAGGTTCTCGAAAAGATCGATCTCGAGCATGGAGCGGCGCTTGGTGAGCTCCGCCAGCGCGTTGGACTTGTCGGCCCACTCGCGGTTCTGCTGGTCTTCCTGGGCGTGCAGCGTCTCGAGTTGAGCGGCTTCCTGCGGCGTGAGGCCCTGCGACATGGGAGTGCGCAACTCCTCTTCGAGCCCGGCGTGCTGCGTCTGAGCTGCCTTGAGCGCAAGGCTCTGGTCGGCTTCGCGCCTTTCGATGCTTTGCAAGCGCTGTGCAAGGTCTTCAGCTTCGGTGCGCGCGCGCTGGAGTTGATCCATGAGCGGGCCGCGCGAGTTCCGGGCCTCGTCACGGCGGTGCTGCAGGGTGTACATCTCCCCGATCAACGCCGTGATCTCCTGTTCGAGCTGCGTAGAACGGCGCTGCACTTCCTCCTGCTTGGCCTTGTCTTGCTCCTGCTGTGTCTTCCACCTGCGCACGTCGATGGCCGCGTCGAGACGACTTCGCCTTGGGTCCTGGTAACCACCGGAGAGAGCACCCTTGCGCTCGACCTTGTCACCGTCCAGAGTGACGGCGTTGATTCCGTGACTGCGCACGTAGGCGGCAGCCACCTCGAGGTTTTGACAGACGATGCTGCTGCCGAAGATCTGCTGGAATGCGGGTTGCAGCGCCTTGTCGAACTGGAGCTTCTTGATCAGAGGAATGGCGTCTTGCGTCGAAGGCAAGTCGGTCTCCTTGGGGTGAAGGCGGTTGAGAGGCATGAAGGTGACTCGACCGCTCTTGTCGCGGTTCATCACCTCGAGGATCTTGCTGACCGTCTCGTCGGTGTCTACCACCACGTGGAACAGAGAGGCGCCGGCGACCACTTCGACTGCCGTCTTGTACTTGTCGTCGACGGTGAAGAGGCGGTAGACGGGTCCCTTGACGCTGTCCTCGAGACCAAGCTGATCCGCAATCTTCTCCACGGCCATCAGGCCGTTGACAGTAGCTTTGTCCATCATGCCGGTGAGGTTGCGCTGCGCTTTCGACAGCTCGTTGGCCGCGTATGTGACGGAGGAACGGAGCGACTCTTCCTCCTTCCACAGATCCTTTCGCATCTCCGAAAGCTCATCGCGACGGTCTCGCTTGGCTGCGTACTCTGTGGCTAGCTGCTGAATGGTCTCCTTGCGGGTCTCGAGATTCGCCTCGGTCTCTTCAATGCTGCCAAGTGTAGACGCCCTTCGCTCCGAGACGCTCACGCGTTCGCGGCCCGTTTCCTCCATACGTGCCTGCTGCGATTGAAGGAACTGATCGAGGCCAGCGATCTGAGAACGAAGGTACTCGTCACGTTCGCGCTGGGTGCGGAATTGAGCCGAACGGCCCTGCTTGGAATAGAGCGCCGAGACTCGCGCCTTGGTCTCTTCGAGTCTGGCACGTAGCTGTTCAGCTTCGGTCTGGAGAGCATCGAGATTGGGTCGGAGCTGCTCGAGCTGGGCTCGCTTCTGCTGGATCTCGACGCGGATGCGGGCCAATTCAGCCTCGAGAGCACCACGTCGGTCGGCGCGCTTCTCGCCCACCTCTTCGAGTTCTTCGACGAGCGACTCGATCTGAGCGAGATGCTTGGCAAGGTCTCGCCTCTCCTGTTCGAGCTGAGTCCTTTCGAGATTGCGTTGCTCGACTGTCTGCTTGGTGGCTGCGATTTCTGCCTCGAGGCGAGCGAGCAACTTTTCACGCTCGTTGAACTCGGCTCTACGTTCGTTGGAGGCGTCGACATCGCGTCTGCGTTCGTCTTCGAGCTTCTCGAGCAGCTCGGCGCAATCGGTGAGCTCACGCTGATGGAGGCTGTACTCGATGCACCTGCGCTCTCGGTCCTTCTCGTAATATTCCCGCAGCTCCTCCTTCTCGTCGTCGAGTTCGCGCAGACGGTTCTCGATGTAGTCGAGGAGGTCGTCGATCTTGCTTCGCTTTGCGCTGGTGTCTTCCATGATCTTGATCGACTCGGCTCTCCGTTGTTCGTAGACACGAGTACCGGCGACCTCTTTGAGGAGACCGAGTCGCTCGTGATCCTTTGCATTTGTGAGATGGGTGATCCTGCCCTGAGGCACAATGTAATATGGGTTGCTGCGGGAGAAGCCTGCAGACTCGAGCAGGTTGGCGACGTCGGCTTTGGATGCCGACTTTCGATCGATGCTGTATTCGTCCTTCTTGAGACCGATGGTCCTGCGGAGGATGACTTCGGTGCCGTTGGTGGGGAAGCGGTTGTCGCTGTTGTCAAAGACGATCTCTACGAAGGCGGAGAGCGTGGCCGAGGTAGAGCTGGAGCTATCATGGAGGAGCGACTGCCTCTCTTCACGCGACATGGAAGTGTATGCATCGGAGAGGACGAATCGAATGGCCGAGAAGAAGTTGGACTTGCCCGAACCATTTCGACCGACGACGACATTGTGATGTGGCGAGAAGGGCTCTACGTCGGTCTGATCTCGGTAGGACTTGAAGCCCTGGATAGTGAGCGTCTTGATGTACATGTTGACTAGGACCGCGGCGGGTGATGTTGGCTGGCGCTGAGACTGTTGGCTCCAAGATCTAGGGGGAGGTCTTTGAAAGATCTACGACCGAGGAACGGCCATGACCGGCGGTGTGGAACGATGAGCCGAGACGCCTTGAGGACCGCAACAGGTGAGTTGGGAATGCGATGTTGGAAAGCGGAAGGGAGAAGGGTGGCGATGCAGGGGGATGATCGTCGAAGGAGAAGGAGTCGCCGACAATGCTGAAGAAAGCGCAGTCGAGCTTTGGTTTCCTGGAGAGCAACACGAAGCGCAAAAGCGCATCTTCGCCTTTGGCCACAGCTCCAAAGCAGAGGCCAAGCTGCGCCGAAGGATGCGTGATGCATCAATTATTTCAATTGCAGGCGTTAAGTGCCAACGCGACGCGCGCGTGTCTGCTCAGATGCCTCTGTTCAGCAATCTGACACTCTCACTTTGAAAAAATTCGCCTCTTGGCCTCAACGATCAGTGAGATGCAGACAGCCATGGACATGATAGCATTGAGCATCAGATGCTGTCGGGATACCAAGCAGATGGGCGGTCGAATCTGGCCACATCGAGAAGGGCATCTACGCCTTTGACAGGCCTATCCATCGAGCTCCATCCCGCTACTGCCCTGACCCTTGGCCTTGCCCTTCTTGGCCTTGGCCGCCTCCCTTTTGCGTTTCTTCTTCTCTGCCGCGGCCCTGAGTGCGCTCGCATCCGACGTGGGCGTGCCGGCATTCTGCACCAGCCTCTGCGCCAACGGCAGTCCACCGAGACGCTTACCCAACACCGTGTGCTTGCCCGTAGCCTTGATGGCCTCGGCACGAGCGGCATCTCTTGCCTTCTTCTTGGCTTCCTCCGCACGCAGCTTTTGCGCCTGTTCTGGTGTCAACAGCCGGTTGGCAAGAGGCTCAGGAATCCTTTCAGCGAGTGGCTTGGGTTTGGACGCCGCTGCACCTCCAGCAGATGCCTTGTCGGAACCTTTCGGACCGGTAGGAGGGTTGACTGCCTTGGCTCCTCTCTTGTTGTTGCTGTTCGTGTTGTTGTTGGCGGAAGGAGCAGCAGCAGTGTTTCGCTGGTTAGGTGCGGCTCCGTTCGACTTCCTCGCGCGAGGTTCGACGAGTGCGGCGGTCTGAGCTCGAGAACGCATGCTGGCAGGTCCAGTGGGAATAGCAGCAGGCACAGCAGGAACAGGAGTCGGTGTATACGGCAGCGCGGCAGGTGCAGGGATCATGTTGGCTGCCTTCTCGCGAGGTCGCTGTGCAACGGCCTGCGCCGTGGCTCGGTTGAACTGGCTGTAGGCATCTCGCGGTGTTTCGGGCTTCTTGACGGTCACTTGCAAAATCCTGCCATCAGCAAGCGCGCCGTTGAACTTGTCTGCGGCGTTCTCTGCGTCCTCCCTCCTCTCGAATGCGACCTCGAATCCGACCGTAGGATGATTGGCGGAAGGGGCGGGTCGCTGCTTGACCTCTTCGACGCGGCCGAATGCGCCAAAGGTGAGACGCACATCTTCGTTCGAGGTACCCGCGACAAGATTAGACACCACGATCCACGTCGGACCACTCGACCCGCGAATGTTGAGCTCGGGGGGAGGGTACGATATCCCAGCTTGTGCTTGCGCAGATTGCGCTGAAGCCGAGTTGGCACCATTCTGATCGCGGTAAGACTGGTGGGCTGCGGCGTTGGGTCGGGCCCTCGAGTCACGCGCATAGGGATCGCTACGTCGTGAAGCACGGGCATCTGAGGGACCGTTCCGGCGACCGCCGCCTCGTCGGCTGGCGTCTCGCATTGGCACGTCCATCATAGCAATGAAGTCTTTGTGGGTTGATGGGACGGAGATATGGACGGAGATGAAGAACGGCGACTGCGACGAGCGGGTCGATGTTTGTAGGCAAGCCGAGGAAGTCCTGTGATCGATAGGAGCTTGGTTGTTTGAGTTGACACCTGCGTTGGACGATAGAGATGATTGACGACAGAAGCACCGCGTGAAGTTGCGAAGGGGTGATGGAGTGATGGAAGAAGGATTCTCAGTTGTTGGTCGGTGCATGGCCAAAGGCCCTTTCTGGATTTCAACTCACTTTGGTCAGAGCGTGTCTTGACGCGCCAACCTCAAAGTCAACACCAGAAAGTCGGGCAGAAGGCCTGTCTGCCGCAAAAATCACAGTCCCCTTGCTCGGAGCCGAATTCCTTGCTTTACTGCCACGCCCTTCCAAGGACTCTTTTCCGGTCATTCGAAGGGCTTGACGTCGAGATACTGACTCAAGACTGCAGGATCTGACACGCACGACAAGCTCAGCGCTTGCCGAATTGAGATGGGGGACATGGCAAAGTACGATCGTTACTGGTATCAACGTGAGAATGCATAGTCGAGACAGCTGGTGCTACAACAAGGCAGAGAAGCATCGAAGAGCGACACGATCCGGCTTGCAAATGCCAAATTCCGTTTCCAGAGTTGAGCACGGACAGCACTAGGGGCAATGAGGAAGGAGCGCTCTGGTATCAGGGCTTTCCTGGAAGCGCCGCACCCAGCCGAGCGAGATCCTTGCCTGCTATGATCCACGCTGTCAGGCCGACAAAGACGACGCCAGCAGCAGCTAGCGTTTGTGGACCTACCACTCGTTCCTGCGTATTGCGACCCGTGGAGCCGTTATCAGGACCGCCTCCGCGACCGTGACGCGGCTGAGAGAAGTGGTGATCCTGCTTGAGCTGTGGTGTTTCGAGTCCGGCCGAGTCGCCTCTCGATGCCTCTGGACCCAGGTCGGGGGTCGTCATCTCTGTCGAAGTCGAAGGTCGCGTGGAGGTGGAATCGGCTATGCTGCGCACAGACTGACTTGCGGACAAGGCATCGTCGTCAGGGCTGGTGCGCGACAGCCGTGAGCTCGAACCAAGGCCCCATCGTTCGTCGACCTCTGAGTCCCTCGCATCTGCTTCGTGCAGCAACCCGGCGGAGGAGCTGCCATACAGCAAAGAGCGGAGCGCGCTGTTGACGTGGCGCTTGTTGCGACGACCGTTGCCTCGCTTCGAGCGGCCAGCCAAACCAGTTGGAGTGCCTTGCGAAGACGAGAGTCCAGCCGCATTGCCGGACGTAGCAGCTTCATTCTGCGATGCCTCGATGTCCGGTGATCGCGCCGCATCACTCCCTTCGTCTTCGCCGGTCGTTTCCAGGTCGACGCCAGCATCGCCGTTCAGCTCGTCTTCCATACGACGGTTGGCCTCGTCCCATGCTCTCACCACCTGTCGCAGCTCGTCGCGCTCTGTCTGCATCCCCTCGCGCTCCTTGCGCCAGCTCTCCTCAAAGTCGCTGCGGAACTCGGTCCAACGTCCTTCGATGCCCTTGAGAAGCGCGGCGGTCGTCTCTTCCGACGACTCGGCGTTTGCAGGCGCTGCAGCCGTCTTCTGCTCGACCTCCTGTTCCAGAGAGTGGACGCGCTGCTCGAGCGTCTTGACGGTATCTGTGACCTGAGCATGCTGGTCCTGGAGGCCACGACTGAGTGCCAAGGCTTGCTCGAGCTGAGCGGCCAATTCTTCCAGGCGCGCTGAGAGCGCTTCGTTCTGTGCGCGAAGCTCGGCATCTCGTCCGTCGCTTTTCTCTTCGCTCGACGTCGAGACCGCTTGGGTGCTTGTATCGAGCTGCGACGCGTGGTCAGATGCGTGCTTGGGCGCTGCTGTCACCTGTGGTGCTCGTGAAGATTCGAGATCGGCGGCGTCCTCGGATACGAGATGGGCTGGCATGTCAGGTGGTGCGCGAGCGCCGACGTGGTTGGCGGAGTCGTCCTCGTCGTTCTGGGTGATGGTCTCCACGCTAGCTACGCTGGCACCGTCGTCAAAATCGTCGTGCTCGAGTGATCGACTGAAGTCCGTTCCGGCACGAATGGTGCCGAAGCCATTGATGCCGTGTCGGGACGAAAAGGAGGATCCGGAAGCCGAGGCGACGGCGTCCATCTCGCGTTTGGCCTCTTCCATTTGCAACTTGATGGTGCTGACTTCGCGCTTGATCGAGTCGTGTTCGGAGAGCACGGATTCGAGGCTGCGGATCTTGTCGACGTGAGCGGCCAAGGAGGACTGCGTCTCGGAGAGCTGAGCTTGGAGCGCCAAGATGGTAGCAGAGTGTGCTTCGGTGGCTGCTTGAGTCTCAGCGTCTTTTGCTCGCTGTTGTTCTTGTTGCTGCTGCTGCTGTTGCGGGTTGACCGAGCCGGGAAGAGGAGGCACAAGGTGCGGGTAGGGAGCGGAGGAGAGGGGCGGTGCTCCGCCGCCGAGCGTCTCGTGGATGTCGTTCATGGTGGTGGTGAGGCTGCCGAGGTCGTTCCACTGCTCCTTGCTCCTCTGCAGTTCGCTCTGCAGTTTGCTGAGAACGTGATCAAAGCTGAAGCCGGCTTTGCTCCTGCGCAATCCACCTTCTGCGCCTGGCCCGACACCGTTGCTCCCAAGAGGACCGCCATGCATGCCACCGCGGTAGAGACTCGCAAAGTCATGACGCAGGCTGAGCGCATCTTCGGCTGTCAATACCAAGTAGACGCGGCAGGCGACCTTGTGATGGATGATGGTCTTGTTGTCGTCGCCAACGATATCGATACCGAATTCGACCATGTCTTCGTTGTGCAGTTCAAAGACATCGGATTCTTGCGCTTCAGGTGAGAGACGCTCGCCGTTGATGAAGGTACCGTTGGAAGACTTGACATCTTTGATATAGACCTTGCCGTTCTGGCTCCACACCTCGGCATGCATACGCGAAAGCACCTTGCTGTCAAAGTAGCCGTTGGTCGGATTTGGGACGGTCTTGGCGTTGGTCTGTCGTCCGATCTTGATGCGGTTGTTGGGCCCTGGTGGCGCGAGACTGATCTGTTTGGGAGCGAAGGTGTCGTTGAGGGGGTGAAGATGGAGGGCGGGATAGACAAGCCCCTGTGCATTGGCTGCGGCCTCTGCGCTGCTATAGAGAGGCGGGTTGGCGGGTTTGAGACCATTTGAGATGGCACCAGCCGAGGGAGCGGATGGCCCGGCAGAGATGCCGAGGTTGGATGGCGCGTTGGCCATGGGCGTGCCGCCCATCAATGACTGCATCGTGGGCAAATGGCTGTGTGTGGGTTGCGTCGGGCAGCAAGCCGTTCGTCGGAATTGGGAGGAGATGTTGCGGAAACGAAAACTCGGACGAAAGCAGTCGATATGCAAACAGAATGCTACAACAAACACGGGAACGATCTGCAAGTGTGGTCGGTACGAGCGATTGAATCAGAACTTGGGACGAACAAGGTCGTGTGTTGGATGGGGACTAAAGTGATGCTACAAAGCGACTCGGAGGAGGTAGGTTCGCTGCTGCTGTCTCAAGATGCTGTTTTGGGAGTGAGCTGAGTGGTCGTGAAAGGGTGGCGATGAAGCGGATGCGTAGCGCAAGAGAACGAAGAGGCGAGCGAGACAGGAAGGGCCGGCAGAGAGTGCGATGAGAGATGAGATCGAGAAGGATGTGTTGTCGTGAGGCAGCAGTCGATGGATTATCGGAAGCTCCTTTGGTCCACACACAGACACAGACACACGCCCAGACCAACAGCCGTGAGAGAGAGAGCATCATCGATCGCACATCCTGCCAAATGTGAATTGGCTCTGCTCTGCTCTGCTTGCTTTGCTCGCTGGCTGGCCGTGGCTGGCTGCGCTTTGACGCGGTGCTGAGGCCAATTTCCACTCACCCTTTTCGGCCTGGTCGCTCGGTTGCACAAACACACACTCACTCACTCACTCACTCACTCACTCACGGCTTCTCGTCGAGCCTGGCTGCCTGGAAAATCCGACCAAAATTCAGACCCCTTTTTGGAAAATCACATTTCTTCGACGAAAGGCTGGTCAGGATCGAAATCGGGTCGATCCGAATGCTGGCCAGCACAGTTCTGGTCAGTCTGTCAGTCTGTCAGTCAGTCACGTCCTGGCCCTATTCTGCCGCATGGGATGGGAACGAAGGGCGGTCTGCGCTTCCGAGCGTGCCTTTCACCGTGAACGAACACCTGCGAACGAAGAAATACCCCTCGCTATGAGCCAGTCAAAGCCGCTCGCAACAAGGACAAAGGTACGGTATCTCACTGCTTGTAAAGTTGACATCGGAGCAACCGTAATTATTTGGCGCCCTGTCTAGGATACCAATCGGCGGCGGCCAGATTAACGTTAAACACAAAAAAGATAAATTAAAAAAATGAAAGACGGCATAGACACCCGATATGCACGCCGCACGCGCCGTCTGGACCTTGACGCTGTTCGTTGCTGCATTGCTCCCTTTGTATGGGCAGGTCATGCTGGCTAGAGGATGCTTTGACCGCCTTTCATCTACTACACCATTCGATTCGGCAACTCTGGCCCAGCTTGTGTGGCCGCATGCTCCTCTTTTGCTGCCGCTGCTCCTGGCATTTCATCGGACCCACGGACATAGCAAGAGGGATCTCAAGTTAGCAGCTAGCTGAACCCTTCCAGCTACTTAAGCCAATCGGCGCCGTCAGCACTTGTCAGGTCCTCGCACCAGCCGTGATTCTCTCAGCAGACAGTATCCTTGCCTCTGCAAGCGCACACCACCCAATCAACGGCAGCCCTATCGTCCAGCTCGAGCATCGACGGCTCATCCGACATTTCTCGACTGCCTTCGGCCCTTCCGAGCTCGGGAGCAATCCGAAGCTGTATCATCGACTCTGCAGCTCTGCGACACGTACAAACCCAATCATTGCATCCCTTTCTCTCTTACCTTCGGCTCAAGCGACATTCGTCTGCGCCTCACCCAACCCTCAAAGCCCACAAATGAAGCTTGGTCGTCCCCACTGACTCATAGCGGCAACAGCACAATATGCCAGCCGCGAGCTCAGCCAACTATAACGCGCGCGCGGCGAGGCCTTCTGCATCGATTTCGATGCCTGCGGTTGGCTCGTCGTCCTCTCGTGCCGATGCTGACGCCTCCTTGTCCGATCATGGGCTTCAATTCATCGCCAACCATCATCGACAGCACAACCCCAACGATCCAAAGCTCAGAGCTAAACCTGTCTTCAAGTCGCGCCGCTCTTCTCTCCTAGGATCCGTGCTCAAGCCCAGGGTCAAGGACGAGCCGTCACGTAGGCTATCAAAACTGACTGCACGATCTACAGCTGCTGCTGCTGCTGCTGCTGCTGCTTCCACGTCCCAGCCACGCAGGTCGAGCAGGCCCTCGCATCATCACACGCAGTCCTTGCCTACCTTCGCCGCCGCTAGTCCCTCGGCTCGGCTGCATGACCAGGTCGATGACGTGGCGACTCTTGGTGCGGAGGAATCCCAAGATCACCGCCGCGATGCTCGTCTTGCACCGTCTGACCACCCAGCGGAGCGTGACATGACCGACGAGCCCGAAGCCAAGACGTCTCTCTTTCAAATCAGTGTTCAATCTCCAACCGCTTCATTACCCTCCCCCGTCGAGATATGCTCTTCTCCCGATTCAACCGCAGATGTTGGGGCAGATGCTGTACCCTCGCTCTCTCCTCCTCTCCAAGCTCCCTCTGCACCAGCATCGGACGAGCCGGCTGCAGTCCCGGATCCAAGCCCTGGCCCATCGATGCCAAGAATCCCACACTCGACGTCTGCTCCCGTCATCTCGCCACAGCGCTTCTCGAGCCTCAGTCGCCGTTCCGCAGCCCATCTGGCAGTCAACCCTGATTCGCAGAGCGCATTCCCGCCGCTTCGTGCTCCAGCACGCGACATCACCGACGAACTCGACTCGCCTACCTCGCGCGAATCGCGAAGCGCCCGAGCAGATCGTCGCATGAGCATGCTCGACTTTATCTCTGCCGATCCTAATGCTGAGCCTTCGCCGCAGCTGATTCAAGCCAGTCTCTCGGCTGAAGACCTGCCGCGGTCTGTCCAAACCATCTCGCCCTCTCGTTTCGGATCCTCTTCCCTCGCTCCGCCATCGATCCCTCTACTGCAAGCCAGCCGTCGACTCAGGCTCGAAGCAGCCGCAGCTCGGTCCGGCTTACCGCTATCCAAGACCCTCGATCTCTGCGACAATGTCCGCGTCAGCGTCGAGCCTCTCGTGGACCGTCTCACCATGTTCGGTTCTATGCAGTCCAGCTCCAATTACTCTCTAGCAGGTTCCGTCGTCGTCGAGGTTCCCAAGCTGCATGTTCCTCGGCTCTCTTCAGCCGCTGGTCTCGCTCGTGACGGCTCGACCGCAGATCAACCGTCAGTGCATGTCGAGTCGCTCATCGTTCGCTTCACCGGCTTCTCCGTCTATGTCGATGCAACGGGCAGATTCAACGCTATCAAGCTGACGGAAACGTCGCAGGAGCTTCTCCCACCAGAAGGACATTCATGCATGGTCGAGCTATCGGAGACGGGCGATCAATCAGTGTCATCGCAAAGTCCGACGTCGCAACGTGCGGGCAGCAACGCCAGTCAAGCCAACCTCAAGTACGAAACCGAATTCGATCTATCGGTTCCTGGCTGGCTGCCAGCATCGCAGCGTTCTCGCTTCGGCGCTACCTTCTACTGCGTGCAAGCAACCGCCATTGTCCAAGGTCGAGCCATCCTCTCGGCCCTAGCGGGTTATGATGGTGAGGGCAGCGACGGCCTCTTTACCCAGTCCTCTCCCTTGAACCCAGCCGAGTCTCTCGAGTCCGAGCTCCTCGGCGCAAGCATCGGTGCGGGTGTGGCCCCTTCGAGAGACGGCACGCTTTCCTCTGCTTCTACCCTTGTCCGCAGCAAGACCAAAAAGACGTGGCTCAACAAGACCGCCAAGCAGCTGCAGCTCAGAACCTCGAAGAAGTCGAGCGGCGCTGATTCCGATCAGAGCACGTCGGCGTCCAACAGTCCTCGCGGTTCCGCTTCCAAGGACGCCCTCCAGATTCCGGATCGACAGGACCCGCTCTTCTCCAAGACAACAGAAGCATCCAACCATCTCTTGCCGTCAGGCCAGCATGCCATCAAGAGCGAATGTCTGAGTATCCTGGTCAGACGATGTAGGGACGTGGTCCCCGTTCCGGTTGCCAGACTTGCCAGGCTAGCCACGGCCAGTCAATTGATGCGGGAGGCAGGCACGAATCCTTCCCTGACACAGAGCATGGTTGCTCTTGCTGGGCTGCAGGAAGAAACCACCGACGACGGACGTTCACAAGGCAGACTGCAGCCTCTGTCCACCAGCTCGGCCCGCCCTGATCTGCCAGCCTCTGCATCAATGCCAGCGTCGTTGGCATCGCACGTTTCCGAGCCTCCTTCGTATCCCGTCCATTCTGAAACCTCGCCCGATGCAGCGAATACGAATGCAGACGGACAGCGCCCAGCCCTTCTGGCTCCGTCCCCTCGAATCGATGCGCATCCGGCAAGCTGGGCAGCTTCGGACCCATCCGCAAGAGATCACGAGCACGAAGCGGTCCATGACGAATCCAACGAGTCGAGATTCGTATCACCACCTGCTCCCAGTGCCTTCGATGTACCTCAAAATCCCGCAAAACTAGCCGCAGCATCGTCCAGTCTCACCCCTTCGGCTACTCTGCCCAATTTGCCGAGCTCGATGAGCCGTGCCTCGTCGCTGCTAGACTCTCGATTTGGTACCGCCAACTCGCCACCGCGCACATCATCAAGGACAATGCCACTGGGTCGATCTTCTGCGCCCTTGCGACATTTCGTCCATCGACCCACCTTGCACCTTCCTCCGGAGCTTGGCGTTACGCCAGACACAAATGCTGCCGGCGGTCTCAACTTTTCCTTGACGCTGTCGTTGCCTTCTCACGTCCACATCACCGGGCCGAAAAGCGATGTGCTCAGCTTCGGCGTCCAGATCGAAGTCGGCCGCACTGCTGGCTGGGATGCATTGAAAAAGTGGGGAGGACTGCGTCTCAAGGACATGGAAATCGTATGTCTGCAGACGGAGAGGCACAGCTCGATGCCATCTCGCTCCTTCTGCGCTGTCTTTCCAGTACCGCCACCACCCAATCGGGTTGATGCAGCCGATCTCCCTGTGGTCTCGCACGTGGAAAAAGCGCCACCTGCCTCGAGCAATTCCAGCGACGTGCAATTGGTGGCGGAGAAACGCCTCCGTCAAAGCTATGACCGATCGCTCGTGCTCGCCCACATCACTCTTGCGAACCAGGGCAAGGAGCCGCATCCAATCGAGAACAATGTCGAGCGCATTCGTACCACCCTTGTTGGGCCGCCTCCCATCGCACCGCAAGATGGTCGCCAGGGGTCTGGCCAAGCAGCCGACGAAGCCACGCGAAAAGGGAAAGCCAGGTCATACGGTCAAGCAACGGATCTGCCAGGCCCCTCTAGCAGTCCGTCGCATGGCAGTCCTGTGGGCTCCGGAGCCAACACGCCAGATGGCACCTCGCAGAGCGCAGGGCTTAGCGGTCTGAGAGCCGCTTTCGCCCCCGCTGCGCAGGTTCAGACGGGCTCACGGATGAGCGTGATGCAGCCGCTTCCTCGTGCGTTGGCTCACTCCAGGAACTCCAGCAGCTCGTCGCTGAGGCTTGCCTTCCAAGGTACTGATGGCTCTTCCACCATGCAGCCTCGTCCTGGTAGCTCTGGCAACACACTTGCCGCCGCAATCCCGCACAATGCACCTGGCGCACGCAGCAGCAGGCGGCCCATCCCATTCGAATTTGGGTCCGCCTCTGGTCCTGCGACGACGAGCCGCAGTCTCGCCCCAAGCAGCCTCGGCGCAGATCCTACAGAGTCGGCAAACGTGATTACCTCTGATGATGCAGCTCAACCATCGCGAGGAAGCAGTCAAGCGCCTGGACGCGCAAGGCGATCCGATTCTGATGAAGCTGCCACACGCGGTGCTCCCGAAGCGGCAGCGCGAGACGGCACCCCACCGGACTCACACGCCATGAGAATGGGCATCAGCTCGACGGTCACGACGGGATCAAACGCCCGATCGAGAACAGCGGCCGCACCGAGGAGGAGTCGTTTTGAGACCGCGATCAACAGACTCTCGACCTTTGCAAGCTCGATGCTCGAGCAACCGAGTGGCGCCTCCACTGCGGATTCAGGCACGAACTCGCGAGGCAGCGGCAAGTCAAGACTCACAGCTGAAGCTTACCCTCGAGCTACTTATGCCTTCTCTGGCGATGACGGGCAGGGCGTCGATCTGAACAAGGGCCGTGTCCGAATGACGATCAACCTGCCTCTGGTATCTAGCGATCCCGAAGCAGCTCGAACGGCAGGAAGTTCACAGCTGATCTCGGACTTTGAGAGCCCATACGTGCGCATCCGACACAAGCTGAAGGTCAAGCTTGGGTTCGGGCTCTTGCCGGACGTTGCGTCTGGCAAAGACGGTGAAGATTGGGCGCAAGCCTTGGTCATGTGCGTACCCGTGCGCTTCACCGAAGCGCCGCCGAAAGAGGTGCAGGATCAGTTCGGACCCGTCGACGGTGCAACGCTGTCACAGGGTGAGCCATCATCTGCAGATGCGAGCAGCACATCGGCAGCAAGGGCACAGGCGTCTGAGGGGTCGTCCAACCAGCCGGGTCCTGGTCAAGGTCCGCCAGTCTCGTTCGCGGAGCCGCTGTTGCCTGCTTATGCTCAGCTCTTCCGCGAGGATGGCTCGCGACTTGCAGACGAGGGAGAAGATCTTCCACGATACCCGGGCAGGATGTCTGTGGTCGGCGAGATCGACGAGGATGCCGCCACCGAAGAAGCTGCAGACAACGGACAGAAAACTGCGAATCGCAACACTTCTCAGGAAGATCTGGCCCAAGCTGCAGAAAGGGCCGCCGTGCTCGAGGCGGTCGCATCAGATGGAACGCAAGCTTCGACAAGCGTCGACGACAGCCAACTCGACCAGAGACCCAGAAGCGGACCGTCTCGTGCCGAGGTCACGACCCTGCCGAGGCTGTCGAGTCTTCTGACGATGCCGATGCCGATGGATCGGACCACGAGCCTGCCTGGTCGACGCCTGCTCTCGCGCACCTCGTACTCTGGCGTCACTGGTCTGCGACCGGGATCGTCACATCCGGCTGCTGGGGCTTCAGGCCAGAGGTCCGCATCTTCGCCATTCGCACATCTCAGCAGCACTGCCGACGATGAACCACGATTCGGCTCGCCCGCATTTGACCCTCTACCTACTCGACCTGGCATGCGCCGACGCTCTGCCACCACCGCGTCTTTGGTCACATTCAGCCGGATCACGCCCGCAGAGGTGCTGGACGAAGCTCTGGTGACGAGCGCACTCGATGACGAGGAAGATCGCATGGACGGTCTACAGCCATCGGATACGCTTCGGAGTCTCAACGCGCTCTCGCAAAGCGGCATGGAAGGCATGGACGAGTCGGGTCAGGACGACGAGGTTGGCGACTTTGACGATGGGGTGGAGCGGGAGGAGATCGAGGATGAGATGTTCGAGGAGTTGGATGAGATGGATCGTCCCGGGATGAACAGCGAGGCGGGAAGCAGACATCATCGACTTGGCGCACTCAGGCAGCTGGTTGGAGATCAAGAAAGCGAGACGGACACGGGCGAGGGTGAGATTGGTCGCGCGTTCTGAGGCGGCTTTTGCAGCTCTAGGCCGCAACTCCGTCAGCGCTTTGAGTGGACAATAGCGTGATCAGCATCCTTTAGCATGGCGTGCTTCTAAGCTACGTGTGTGTGACAAGCAAGGTTTGACGTTGATGAGACGAAGGAGCTTCGGGTCTGTGCATGGGTGATGTTGTGGGGAAGGCAAGGGTTCAGCCACGGCTTTCAATTTGCCGAGCAACACGAAGAGCGATCCCCTGATTTCTTGGCATTCCACTCGCAAATCGTCGTTGTCCACACACACACACCATCATCATCATCCGTGCCTGTTCTAGATCCGAGCGATCAGGCCGGCCAAGATGTACATCTACGACCTGGCCACGACGGGAACGATCTCGTTCAGCGACTTTCTAGTGACGACGGACCTGGTCTCGCAGGTATCGCAGACGACGCAGCTGCGAGCGCGACTACGGGCCGTGCTCAAGGAGAATCGTGCCGGTACATCTTCCAGCTCTACGAAGGACACGACGAGCAACGACCTCACGAGTGGAGATCCATCTTGCTCCAATGCTGCATCGACCGGAAGCGCCTCGGACTGGCTAAGTATCGTCAAGACGATCGAGGAGTACCTCCCGCACCTTCTCGCCGTGTTCAACAGCGTCCAGACGGACGACCTCATCCTGCGCTACGAACCGATCTTCTCCTGGCGCGCCTCGATATCCGGCACGCGCTTCCGCGGTCCTCAGCGCGTCGACCTCCCCGGGCTCTACTATGAACTCGCCTCGACACTCCTGACGTATGCGCTGACGCTCTCCAACTTCGCCTCGGCGACGGTGGCCAACCTGGGCTCGTTCGAGCGCGACCGCAACACCTCCTCCGACGAGCGCAAGGCTAAAGACGACAAACTCCGCTGGTCCGCAGACACGCTCTGTCGTGCAGCGGGCATCCTATCGTACCTCTCGCAAGACCTCCTGCCGCGGTGGACGGATCAGGTCGGACAGGTGGACGGACTGCCACCGGATTTGACGACGGAGGCCACGTTGGCGTTGAGCAAAGTGTGCCTGGCAGAGGCGCAGGCGTTGGCGATACGGAAGTTGGTGAGCCCGAGCGTGGGCAAGGCGGTGGATACGGTGACGCCGGGTCCGCCGCTGGAGAAGGGCCACCCGAGCGCGAGTTTGCTGGCCAAGTTGCATTTGTGTGTCGTAGAGGAGATGGAGAGTGCCTTGGGGTTGCTGCGGACCGTGGGTGAGAAGGGGAGGGGGAAGAGGGGGAGGAAGGGTGGGGAGATGGGGTTGAGTGCGAACCACGAGGAGGCGAGCAGGCGATTGTTCGCCGGTAGGGACGCTGGGGAGGAGGACGAAGATGCCCCTCCGGAGTCGGGTGCGGGTCCCAGCGGCGGGGGGAAGGGCAAGAAGCTGCTCAGCAAGTTCAAGCTCGGCAGTCACAAAGAGTCATCGTCGGCAGCGAGACATTCCGGACCGCACGACATCACCACCACAAACGCCGGGAGCTTCAACCTCGCGACATCCACCACGAGCGACCTCGACATCACGTCTTCGCTTCTACGATACCTCTCCTTCTCCTCCACCTTCCACCGCGCCATGGCCTACAAGTGGCTCGCCATCGACGCCGGCGAATCCTCCCGCGTCGGTCCTGCCATCGCCTTGCTCTCGCTCTCCTCCTCCCTCCTCACCTCCTCGCGCGACCTCGCTTCCGGGCTCGCCAACATCAGCATCTCCTCCTCCTCCCTGCTCAAGACCAAAAAACGATCCTCAGCCGTTGATCAGGAGCTCGACACGGTCAAACACTGGCTCGAGGCGTACCGCAAGCTCAACGATACGGTCTCGTTCCAGCCGGTACCGCCGGCACACGAGGTGACGGCTAAGGTGCCAGCAGGCAGAGCAGCGTTGGGGTTGAAGGAGTATAAGCTGCCGACGCCGGTGTGGGGGCCGGGGAGCGAAGGATATGCGGGTAGGGCGGGAGAGGTTGGGTTGCGGTTGGACCAGCTGCATCTGTTGGAAGAGGGACATCCGGCTAGGAGGAATCTGATGGCGCTGCAGGCGGGTGACGGGGAGAAGGCAGCGGCGAAGGCTGAGTATGCCGGTCAGGGGGCGTACTATTGAGGGCACAGATCAGAAGCGAAACGAGCAACACGGAAAGAGACTTTCGCGCTACAGATCACCTTGATTTTCTTACAGAACCGACTTGCTTGGTGTTGTCGAGTCTTCGTCTCAGACCAATGAACCGAGAGGCGACATTTGGAAGTGCCGAGCAGCGTGTCGCTCGCCACTTGAAGCTGCGCTGCCGTTGCGAGTTCTGGTGCCCGCGCCACTGGCAGTCAGCGGTTCCGAGCCGTTCGGCAATTCCGATCACAAATCTCTCGATACGGACCGTATTCGGTGCCTGAGGCGAACAATCTCAGGCGAGAGGTCGGTCGAGGCACTCTCCATGGCTCACCTCATCAGTCATGCTCGACCCCACACATCAAATAAAACTTGTCAGAGAGAGAGAGAGAGAGAGAGATATCCAACTCCATAATCATTTTATGATGACGAAGTAAAACGACAGTGCTATGCGATTCAATGAAACGTGGACAAGGATCTAGAGAGCATTACGCACGTTGAGCGCGCTGAGCCTTCATCTTGGCCAAAAAGTCCGCCGGGCCCCCACCTCCTCCCGCTCCCGCCACTGGAACCTTCCTCTCCTCGCCCCTCACCCCTCCATCGCCGGGCAGGAGCGAGGTGGCGCCCCTGACCTTGCTCTTCAGCGCCGTCTCGGTAGCGCCTTGCTTGGAGCTCAACCTCGACCCACCGCCCGGCGCGGGCGCGAGATTCGTCTTGTCCCCCAACAGCGGCTTGGAGGGCGAAGCGGATAGACGCGCTGCGATGAGCTCGGACGGGTTCGAGGTGCTTCGTACCATCCCTGCCTCCGAGGCGGTGGGTGTGCCGTGGCCGAGGACGATGGGTTTGGGGTGCGATCGGGAGAGCGCGGATCGGCGGTGCGGCGTGAAGGAAGACGATGGTGTGCGTGCTGTCGTGTGAGATGGGGAGGGCGCATAGACTGCTTTCACCGCCGCGGCTTCGCGGGATGGTGTTGAGGCAGCGTCGGCATTCCTCTCGTCGTGGTTCGAGTGGGTGACGTCGTCCTCAAACGAGTCCGGCTTGGCCCGTTTGCGTCCGGCGAGGCTCGAACCGCTTCCGCTCCTCACCATCCCTGCTCCCGCCTCTTTCCTAGTCTGCTCCCTCCTAGCCGCCTTGACCTTCTCCCTCTCCTTCTCCAGCTCTCCCTCCAACGCCTTGACCTTCTCCTCGGCCTTCCCAACCTCCTTCTGCAACACTTCAAACTTGCCGCTTAACTTGGTATACCTGGTAGCGTACTTCTTGCTCTCCTTCAACGCGTCGAGAATCTTGGAATCGGCCTCCTCGATCTCCTCCGCCTTCCTACCCAGCTCTTCTTCCAGCTCGACGATGCGCGTGCCCAGATACTCCACCTCCGCTTCAGCCTTTGCGAGCTTCTCCTTCGTCTCCGGGTCCTCTCCTGTCTCCTGTGGGACCGCCGACTCGAGCTGCGAGACGAGCAGCTCTAGATCCTTCGCACGCCGCTGCGAGGCGTTGTACTGCTCATTCAGCATCTCCTCGGTCGACCTTGCCGAGGCGAGATCCGCTTTCAGCCGCAACAACGCACTCTCCTGGGCCGAGATTCGCTCCTCCAATTCGACCTTCTCGCGCCTCACCCCTGCTAGTTGCTCCTGCGCTTCTGAGAGGGCAGCAGGATCGAGCGCATCGTGTCGACTGCGTTCGGCCTCCTCCTGTAGCTCGGCGAGCTCCTCCTTCAGCGTCCAGTATTCGGCGTTGCGGAGGGTGATCGCTTCATCGCGCTCCGCTAGCACCTGCTCCAACTCGGTGTGCTTCGCGACCAGCTCGGAGAGGGCAACGCTCTTCGATTCGAGCTCGGTGCGTGTCGAGAGGGCTTCGTTCTCGACGCTGGCGAAGCGCGAGGTGAGGTCGCTGATCGAGGCACGCGTCTCTTCGAGTGCCCGCTGGTCCGCAGTGGACGAGGCGGTGAGGTGCGCGTGTTCCGACTGGAGTGTGGAAAGCTGCGTTTGGAGCGTGGCGATGCGGTCCGCGTCCTCGGAGGAGGATTCGCGGTGTTCGGCGAGGGTCAGATTGAGAGAGTCGAGTTCAAGCTGGGTTGATGCGAGACGGTCTTCGGATCGGCAGAGGGCGGTTTTGAGCGTGTAGAGTTCCTTTTCCTGTTGCTCTTCGGATTGTGTTGCTGCTGCTGTGGAGGCGGTGAGGGCGGTCTGCAGCTCGTCGACTTGGGCGTTGAGGGTGGTGATCGTGCTCTCGAGCGCTTCTTTGTCTGCTTGCAGGCCTGTCTGGGAGGCAGTGAGCTCTTCGAGCTGTGTGGTGAGGGCACAGATGCGCTCCTGAGTTGAGGAGAGCGATGTCTGCAGCTCCTGCACCTTCTGCGAGTCGACCTCTGCCACAACGGCCTGCGTCGCAGTGTCCGTCTGCTCGTGCTGTTGCGTTTCGACCTGTTGTGAAGGAGACTCCAGCGTGAGGAGGCGCTCCTCGAGCAGCTTCACCTGCTCCTGAAGCTCCTCGATTTCAGCTTCGAGTTCGTTCACCGTCTCTTCCCCTAGCGCCTGGTTGGTGCGTGTGCGAGCAAGGTTGTTTTTGGCGTTGGCGAGTTCAATCTGGAGCGAGCCGATCTGCTCGTTGCGGCGGAGGACTCGGCCTTCCAGCTCCTCGACTTTCTTGTTCAGTTCAGTAATGAGCTTGTCGTCGACCTCTGCATGCTGGCTCGTGGGCTCGGCATCGATCTCTGCGTCCGTCAGAACAGCTGAGTCGACGGTCGCTGGCTTCGACGCTTCCTCATCGGTCATGGTCGACATCTCCACCCACTCCTTCGCCACCACCGGCACAGCTCGCGTCTTGAGCAGGGTGAGCGAGGCACTGAGTTCCTGCGCGTACGCCATCCATTCCCCGCCGTCGTTGCCGTCTCGCTCGATAAGCTCCACAATACGCTCCTGCTGCGCCAGCACCCGTTCCAGGCTCCTGATGTGACTGTTGTGCAGCTCGATCGTGTGAAGTCGCTCTCGCTTCTCCTGGAGCTCCGTGAGGATGCCCTGCAGGTCGCTCGTCTTGGATCGACGCTCGCCGACCTCTGCTTCGAGTGCGGCGATTCGAGCTTCGGATTCTTGCGCTGCCGTATCCCGCTCGCGCTGGACCTGTGCAAGCTGCTCGGCGGCGGTTTGCAGCTTGTTCTCCAGATATGCATTAGCTTCGGAGGCATCGGACTCCGTAGTAGGGACGCTGACGGCTGGGGAGGACTGCTCGTCAAGCTGCATCTGCAGCGCCTCGATGCGAGCAGTGAACTTCTTTGCCGCAGCCGAGATGGCCAGCTCTTGCTCTGCTGTCATCTGGTCCAACTTTGCCGCTGTCTGGTCGAGGGATGATCTGAGCTCTTCCTTCTGGGTTTCTGACGCTTCGAGTCGAGATGCGAGGTCCGATTCGCGCTCCAGTGCCGCCGTCAGTTCAGTTTTGAGCTGGTCGATCCGTACATCCTTCTCGCTGGCAGACACCGATGCGTTGCGTGCATCTGCCAGTTGCGACTCGAGCTCCTGAACCTGCGCCGAAAGCCTCTCGTTGCGTGTCGTGGTACCTGCAAGAGCGACTGACTGCTCAGTGGTAGCAAACGCCGCCTTCCGCGCGTAATCCTCGAACGCGCCACCGAGCGCAGCGATGTCGTCCACGAGATCACCCTCGAACAGCCGTCCGACCCTTGTCTTTCCGTTCGGAGTCGTGAGGTAGGCCGAAGATGGAGCGATGACGGAACGCTCTGGATCGTGAGCCAGACTCTGGTCGAGGTCGAAGAGTCTTGATTCGTCGGCGTGTGCTGAGGACGACGAGGAGGGGTCGTAGGACTCGATACGTGCCATCAACCTGTGCAGGAGCCGTTTTGTCGCTCTCTTCTCTGCGCTGAGCTGCTGATTGATGTCCGCATCTGCTGTCGCAGAGTCGGATGAGAGAGGGCTTGAGAGCATCGTCATTTGCTGGTGTGACGAGGAGGAGGATGAAGCCATCTGGGAGCGAAGTAGCTCAACGTCCGCCTTGAGCGCTTTGTAGGCCGCCTCGGATTGGTCCAGCTCCTGAGTAAGTGCTAGATTGTCGAGTTCGAGCAGCTTGAGGTGCTTTGCTGCAGTGTCTGGGGAGGAGAGATCGACGTGGCTGGTGGAAAGCATACTGATCCGCCTCGATTTTGCAAGTGGTGTTGATACGCTCAGTGTTGAGCTGAACGAGAGTTCGGACATCATTCCTGTCTAGTGTTGGGATTCCAAGCCGGTATGATGGGTGCTATTGGATGAAGCGACGAGCTCAAGAGCAAGTAAAAAAGAGCTGATGCGAGGGGTTCGATCTCCTGAGGGCTGGTGTCTTGATTCGAGCGGACACAAGGGAGAGTCCACCGCAGCTCGCCTACCGCCTGTTGATGGTTGTGCTGGCGGCGTTGCAGGCGTTCCTTTGGTCGTCGGCTGTGATGCAGGCAAGCTTGGTGGTCCGACGTCGCAGCGGCCTCTTGAGTTTCGGCTGGGATGCAAATCTAAGGTGACGGTCTCAAGCCAACCCTACCGAGCTGGGATGGTGTATGCAGTCCAAAGGCTTTGCAGTGAAATCTTCCTCCACCTCCAAAAAGCCTGCACAACAACACTTCATGCCGCTGCGCCAAAACAACGTGTCTCGCATCACGTGCATACGCTCTTGTCTCAAATCTAACAAATGCATAAATTCCGATGCTTCGTCCTCCTCTGCTCTTCCAACCCTTCATACCGGACTCACACAAACGCTAGAGGTCATCACTCACACCAATTGCTTCTACTTGGAATGTTCGCATTGCCACTTTTTGTACCCCACCCCCCGCACACTACTGTCCACTAGCCTTCGCCACCGTCGTATCGTACTTCCGAATTAGATCCGCGCTCCCCTCGGTCTGACTAAACGCAAACCCTCTCGTCCTCCTCATCCTCTGCACGGCCCTCACCTTCCTGATCGCCTTCTGGAACTGATCCATCCTGGGCCTGTAATCCTGCAGATTGTACTTCTGCACCTCCTGTACGATGTGGTAGCTTTCGGGACGGTAGGTGCGTTTCCAGTACTTCCAGCAGAAGTCGCGCGCGAGGCAGATGGGTGGGATGACGAGCATTGCGAACCAGAAATCGCTCAGGCCGAAGAGGCGCGGGACGATGCCGTCGTATTCTTTGGAGAAGCCGAGACGGGGCGCGATGAGGGCGTAGACGACTAGGAAGGCGAGTGTGAATAGGAGGGAGCCGGGGATGGCGGCAAAGGTGTATTTCGTCCAAACGTCCGAGATCAGTGCGGCTTTGCCGAGCACTGTGACGAGGACCACCATGAACAGGGTCGTGCCCCAGATCCAGGCGTAACTCGCATAGCCGTATGACAGCTGCGGTGAGCCCCAGAAGATGATCGTGGTGAAGAGGTACGTGATGAGACTGTGGAAGAACGCGTTGGCCGTCCAGCCCCAGAATCGCTTCTTGTCAAAGTACACCTGTCCGTACAGCTGTGGGTATCGATCCAGCATGCGAGCCGACAGGAACTGGTCAAAGATGCCAATCACCAAAGGCGGCAGCACAGTGAAGATGACGTTGTAGAAAGACAGCGTCCACGACTCGAACGCCACCTGACCCGAAAACGAGTTCTGGAACGAGTACCAGAACAAGGTCATGTACAGCGTGATGTTCTTGTAGAAGCTGTACAGGATCATCTTGCTCAACCTGGCGTACGACCAGCTTCCGTGCACCAGCAGCAACTTGCGCAGGTAGCGGAATTGCGAGATGGCCACATCGGCAGAGCGAGCGGCTTGAAGACCCTCGACACCGCTGATACCCACACCTACGTGGGCGGCCTGGATCATGCTAACGTCGTTGGCGCCGTCGCCAATCGCCAGCAGCAGCGACGACATGTTTTTCTTGACCAGCTTCACCACCAGCGCCTTTTGCAGCGGAGAGACTCGACAGCAGATGACCGCCTTGCACAGCACCGCCAGCTCCAAAAACACCTTGGAGAGCTCCTTCTCGAGCGCAAAGCTAAGCGACTTGCCGTCAATGACCAGCGCCATCTCTTCCTGTTCTACGCCGACCGTGTTGCGCTGGTTCTTGATCGCCTGCAGCCGCTTGTTGAGCACCTCGCCTGTATCGTGCAGATTCTCCTCGTTGATGATGACCAAGTTCATCGACTCGCTGATCAGTCGGCAAGACAGGCCGATGTTGATCGCGGTCTCCTGCCTATCGCCCGTCAGCACCCAGATCTTGATTCCCGCCGATTGCAGCGTATGGATCGTGTCGGGTACGCCATCTTGCAGTTTGTCCTCGATCGCCGTTGCTCCGAGCAGGAACAGATTCTGCTCGATCATCTCGGCAGCCTTGCCCAATGCCTCGCTTCGACCTTGGATAGTGGCAGCAGCCTGATCGTAGATCTTGGACCATTGGCGGTACTCTTGCTCGCTGACCTCGCGCATCGCAATGCAGAGCGTACGCAGACCTTCGGTGGCATAGTCCTCGAGGTGGATCATGGTCTGGTCGGTGAAAGGCTGGTTCTCGCTGAGGCGAGCGAGGATGACGGTATCGGCACCCTTGCAGTAGAGCTTGATCTTGCCATCGGGACATCGCACGACGGTCGACATGCGCTTTCGGGTCGAGTTGAACTCGCATACGTTGAGGATCTCCCACTCTTGCTGCGTGCCACGGATGTTGACAAACACCGAGCGCGGTTTGCGGATGACGAACTGGTAGCCGAGCGATTCGGCTCCTGCGACGAGTGCAGCTTCGTCCGGACTGGACGCTTGGAAAATGACCTTGTCGCCCTTTCGCTCGGGGATGACGGTGTGGCAGACAGCTAGCAGCGTCAAAAACTCGTCGATGACGGCACTGCTGCCATCATCGGGAGTGCGACCATCCATGATGGCTTTCAACTCGTGCCACGTCCTCTGCCCACCGATCTCTCTTCCATCTGGTCCAATCTCGCCTGTTCCCTGCTTGCTTTCGTCGATGACATCAGTGAACGAGATGCCGCCGATACTGGCCTGCTTGAACTCCATCTCGTTCCTGGTGAGCGTGCCGGTCTTGTCCGAGAAGATGTAGTCGATCTGGCCGAGCTCTTCGACGAGACTGCTGGTTCGACAGAGCGCAGGCGTGTCGGTAGGCGCGTAGTACATGTCGAGGTCCGAGTTGATGAGCATGGCCTGCTGATACTTGACGACCTCGACGGTGACGATAAGCGAGATGGGAATCAGGTTGTTGTACGCGATGACAAAGGTGAGGATGTCCTCAATGAATTGCCTTGCTTTGCCTTTGCCCTCCTCGGCGAGCAGGAGATACTTCATCTCGGAAGCATAGACCGTGTTGCGCACGATGGCGCCGATCGAAGATGCAATCGACAGCCCCAGAAGCAAGATGAAGAGGTACAGGATTTGCACGTTGACCTGCTTCTCGACTGCGGTTCGCTTGATGGGTGTAGCGGTGGCGTTGCGCATGAGCTTGGTTTCGTGACCGGTGAAAACCACGAGGCCATAGACCCATGGCGTGTTGCGCAGCTGTGCTCCTCTAAGCAGCAGCTGTTCAGGGCTGAGAGGCGCTTTGCGAGACGGTGTGCCACTGAAGCCGGGCGTCGAGCTAAGCTGGATGTTGAGCGTAGCGTCGAACGTGTAGAGGCTGTTGTTTGGCTGCTCCGAGGTGAGATTGCCGCGAAGCGTCGAGGCTGCACTGGAAGAGGTGAGCTTGGCCGTGTCGGGCGAAGACTGCTTGATTTTGAGATTAGTCTCTCCGTCGAGGTTGGCCGTCTCGATGTAGCAGAGACCTTCGGGTTCGGAACTGGAGAGGAGGACGAGATCGGCGGGGAAGAACTCGTTGTTCTCGACACGGACAATGTCACCGACGCGAATGTGACGCCATCTCCTAGGCTCGAAGGAGCCGGTGCCAGCGTCGAGAACATGGCTGATACGCGCATTGAGCTCGGAATCGGACTGATGCCTCTTGATGTCCTCCTTGATCTCTTTGAAAGCAGAGGCGAGCAGCACGAGCGCCAAAGGCACGATGGTGGTGTATCGATTTGTGGGGGATACGCCCGGAATCTGCTGAATGCAAGCAGTGAAGAGGAAGAAGACGTTGGCGTACTTGCTGAACTGTTCGACGAGGAATTTGGGGACGAAAGTGAGGATGTTGTACTTGGAAGTGCTGACGTAGTTGTCGAGGAAATCGCTCTTGTCGTTGGCGAGCGGGTCGTTGAGCTGTACGATGCGATCGCCTGAGCGCTTCTCCTGCTGCCTGCGACGACGAAGCACCGTGTCGACCTCGGCCTTGGCTGACCTCATGCTCCTCTTGAGGCTGTCCATGATACCATCGCGTGGCGGCCTGCGGCTGGTGCCCGACGTGGGACCCGCTCCGCGGAAAGCTGATTGTCTGGAACCTCGAGCGCCAGCCGAGGCCGATGCATTGCCAGGTGGGCCGGCATAGGGAAGATATTTGGAATCGTCCATAGGTGACAGCTCGTCATCCGCTTCGATACTCTTGAAGCCATTCCCGGCTGCGTAGGTGTCAGCAAATGGCCCTTCATTTGAGTAGCCTCTCTGCTGGTAGCCTGCAGGGGTCTGTGCACTGGCGGCCAAGGGCAGGCCGGACTCCATACTGCCTTGCAGATGGGAGCCGAAGTTGGGCCTAGGAGCGTCGAGGCCCATGGCGGTATCATGGTGGTCGAAGGAAGCTGTGGACGCGAATGGATCCGAGGCGTACCGCGATGAAGAAGTGGGTGGATATGGCTGATTGCGAGATGAAGCGGCTGCGCTATGACCGCCTGCGTAATCGTCAAAGTCATCGCCCATCAAGTCCGGGTCTTCGGCATCGACGAGCACGTGCGATGGCCCGGAAGCAGATGCGTGCGCTTGGTGGTTGATACCGAAGGCATCTTGAGATTGATCAAAGTCGGCGAAAGGGTCGTGTTGAGCGGGTTGTCGAGCACCTCGCTTCTGGCCAGACGAGCTGACAAAGTCGTCAAAGTCGTCGTCCATCTTGGCAGTAGGTCGGGCTGCGTGTCTATTGTTGTGGCATCCAGTGCAACGAGCAAGGAGGTCCTAGCGCTGTCGAAGGTGAAGTGGCAGCTCTCCCCAGCGAGTATCGTTACGAGAGTCCTTGAAGGATGAAAGTGAGGACGGTACTCGACACGGCGCCAATATCGTGAATGAGGTCGCCGAGATTGATTAGGCGCTCGATGGAAAGTGATATGGAAGCCAAGAAGAAGCAGCCATGGTCAGCACCAACAAGCAAAGCTCTCAACGCGCCTTTGTTTCGGGATCCAAGGGTCCGCCCGAGCCCAGCACAGCATCACAGCACGTTCAAAAAGCACAGCCAAGACTCTGAGACATTCTGCTATGCGCTTGATTTTTTTTCTTTCGATCTGTTAGACCTCTTCTTACTCGTCCCGTGCCGCTTTTTTTTTTCGGAAGTCGGCTTGATGCATGCCTGCATGGACCATTTGAGCATTCACTTCTTCCTACCAACCTTGTCCTTCACTGTCGCTGATCCATCGAGGCTCCTGCGCTTGTCAAGGTGGTCGACATGGAGGAAACACTGCAATTTTCAGCCGAGGCGGGACCCTCATCGCCATCGAGAAAGGGCCATTCCCCTACGGCCCCGCAGCAAGACGCTCTCGAACCTCGTCCCCCACGAACCGACCGATCCCCGACCCCACAATCGCTTCCCGCCACAAGCCCAACCCAATCTCGTACCACCTCCCGCAGTCCCTCCACCAGCATACGAGGCCCCAAGCGCGCCATCTCACCCGTACCCGAAGAACCTCCCCACCCCACCACTAAACGACCTCGCCCTCCACCCACCGAACCGGACAAGCGACGCGGCCAGCGTCTCTTTGGCGTCCTCACCTCGACGCTGACCCAGTTCAAACGCGATTCCGAATCCGAACGATCCGCATCGGCTGCACAGAAACGAGCCGAGATCGAGGCGCGGTTGGCGACAAGGGCGAGGCAGGAGGAGAGGGTCATCGATGCCGCCTCGAAGAGGAGGGGGCTGGTGTGGGAAGCGAGGGCGTTGGCTGAGGAGATAGCACAGGGAGATGCGCAGCAGAAGACGTTGAGGGGGATGAAGAGGCGCATGGCCAGCTTTCTGTATACACCTTCAGCGCGGTGGGCGTCTAGGACGGGGAGGGGGGCAAGGCTGGCAGAGGACATCCCAACTGCAGTGAGGACGATGTCCAGGAAGGAGGACAGAGACGGCGATTTCGCGGTATACTTTTTGCCGGGGAAGACGTTACCAGAGCAGGAAGATCGGCTGAACGAGCAGGAAGATGAGGTGGACGACAGGATCGATCGGTTCGACGACGATTGGGTCGAAGCGAGAGCGAGATTGATGGAGCGTTTGGAGGAGGTCAAGGTCAAGATTCGGGCCGTCTGAGTTCATACCCCAGCCACGCAGTCGTGGCATTTGTATCATCAGCTGTCGCTCAGCAATCACACAGTCACCCACCGTCAGTTGCGCACGCATCGAGACATCGAAAGAGTTTCCATTTCGTCAACAAAGGTATCATACGAAGCACTGTTTCATCAGATCAATATCCAGACGGCTTAGCCTGCGGAAACCCAAAAGGCGCCCCCTGCCCCTGCCCCTGGCCCTGGCCCTGGCCCTGCTGCTGATGCTGATCACCATACCCGCCATACCCACCCTGGCCCTGCCCCACTTGAGGATTGGGCATGGCGAACCCTCCAGCGCCAGGCATGAAGCCGCCACCTCCAGGTGCGGGATAGCTCGAGCCTCCCGGACCGCCCTGCATATCGCGCTGACCGTACTGCGGCTGTTGACCGTACGGAGGCGGGTATGGGGGTGGAGCACCTGCGCCTTGAGGTGGGGCTCCATAGGGCGGGTAGCTGGCGTTCTGGGGTGCGGAAGGGTAGCCTGCTGAAGGAGGCGGTCCATATGACGACTGAGGTGGTGGATAGGGCGGCTGCTGTTGCTGATATCCTCCTGGTTGAGGGTACCCACCTTGGGGTTGAGGGGGACCGGCACCAGGGTATGACGGTTGGTGCGAATAACCGCTCAGCCCCGAGTCGACGACCCCTTGAGGCGGCAAGGCACCTCCAGCACTAGGCAGAACACTCGCCCCGTTCAACGCCGTATCCCTCTCCTTCCTGAACGCCTCCATCTGACCCCTGAACCTCTGCTCCTTGTCGCGCTTCTCCTGCTCCTTCTTCTCGCGCCTTCTTCTCGCTGTCCTGCTGAACGTGCTTCCCGAGTCGTTCTCGTCACTCGCATCGTACGACGTGTCGATGGGCCCGAGGAGCAGCTTGAGGCAGTACAGCTCCGGAGTGAGCTCGATGCCAGTACTCTTCTTCACCTGTGCTGATTCAACGGCAATATCCGAGCAGACGTCGATGAGATCTCCGACGTTGGGATCGTTGTCGATCGAATCGAGCCATTCCTGCGCTTCTCTGTCGTTTCCAACAGCAGCGATCTGGAACGAGATCGCATCTTCGCCGTACCGTGTCGAGGCTAGAGTGCGTTTGGCATTCTGGAGCACTCGCACGATCTTGTTGTCCTTTTCAGCTGAGCCAGTGGGTCGACCATCGGTGATGACCAGGACGAAGGCCGGCTTCTGCAGTCGTCCCTGGGTGGCGGGGGAGAGCACCAGAGGTTGAAGGATCTTGGACTCGAGCGAGGAACCCATGGGTGTGGAACGACCATCGTAGGCACAGCGTGAGGTGAGCTGATCTGCTTCGGCGACGTTGTGGATGCGCTGCTGCGCTGGAGCGTTCATCCAGGCCACTTCCATGCCGTCTGGGTCGAAGCGTGCTGCTGCATCGGCGGCGCGCTTGAGAATGCCGGCCAGTGAGTCTCGTCTGCGAGTGCCTTCGGATCGCATGGATGCAGAGTCGTCGAGCAGAAACATGACGTCGAATAGAGCCAGCTTGACCAAGTCTTGCGCGAGGTAGGGCGGCAACTGCCACGAGTCGGCACACTGCTGCAGCGCACCAGAGCTGGCAATGTGTTGAGCGATGCGGGCCACATCTGCAAACGTGTAGAAAGGGTAGAGATACTGGTCCATAACGCATGCGGCCAGCAGATTGGCGATGTGCTTCCAATCACGCAGCGATCCCCAGCCCAAGTTGGGATTGTTGGCCGCGACGGCGGAAGGATTGGCGTTGGGATTGGGAGGTCGATTCTGCTGCTGCTGATGGTGATGGGCGGCATATGCGCCGGCAGCAGCCACTGCCGCACCACCGACAGCAGCTCCTCCCCACGAAGAGGCGTGCGAGTTGCCCGAGTGCTGATTGGACGACATGGGAGGAGCGGCGATGGCTTGGTAAGGAGCTTGGTGTTGTTGATTCTTCTTGGAAGCCTTGTAGAGCATGTAAGCTGTCACGCCGACAGCGAGACCTGCTAGGACGAGTTTCTTGTTGAATCCCATGACCTTGCGGAATGAGAATAGAAGTGAGTCTTGCTATCCCTGCTCGATGGCAGCGAAGGGTGTTGGCGTCAAAATGTGGCCGGATGGTATCTGTGGTGGTCTACTTATAGATTCTCTTGGCGTGAGCGAGTCGTGTAAATTGCTTCACAGGACCCTCTCGCTAAAAGCAGCGCCGACGTCACTTTAAGCGCTCAGTTTCCGAAAAAAGCGGTGCAACACGGGCCACCTGCAGAAGGCTGTGTGTTTTTGTTCTTCTGAAGAAATGAGGCGGGTTCTTCTCACGGCTGACTGAATCGCTGAACGCCAAGGCTGTGCGCATTGATTGGCGCTAACTTAGGACGATCATCCTCCCGTCTTCCAAATCATCAGACTCTCAATGCGGCGTTGAATGAAGCGACGACGAAGCAGCAAGAGCGCGGCTTCTACTGTCCCGGACGAGCCGGTCTATGTAATCTTGAAGCAGATGCGATTGATTGTGCCCTGCACCTCAGCGTGTCATTGTGCTCATGTGATGACTTGTAATGGTTGCATTGAATGCGGTACATGGGACGAGCATCTTGCACCCGCCCTGCTGCTGATGAACGAAGGAAGTGCCGGGGACAGATGCTGTAGGGAGGCGCAAAGGAACTGACACCTCTAGAGCCCGTATCGATCGGCCAACCTCTGCACGATCACGGGCGGAAACTGCGCCTTTTGCACCTCCCACTGCGGCCCACTCATATCCCTGAACCCTGTCAAGATCTTTCTGAACATCTCGTTGAGCTCGGCGCTCGGTGTCGACCACCTCACCACCGCGTTGCAGAAGTAGACGAACCCTTTCGCCGCGCCGTTCGGGTTGACCTGGATCATCTCGCACAATCCGCGGAACGCCGAGTCCTTTTCGTCGTTGTCCTTGATATCCCACAGTGCTTGGCACCACGACTCGATGAACACCTCCAGATGCGGTGCGACCAACTGCGGTTGCACCAGACCAAGACGTCCGATCGTCACCGCTGCGTTCTCCGAAAGCGACTTGACCGACTTTGTCGAGAGCAGGACCGGCACCAGGCGCTTGATCAGCTCGTCCACCCACTGCGTCAGTTCAGGGTCGGCTCCGTATTGCAACGCGATCTCGCCTGCTGCCCATGCCGCGTTGTTGCAGACAGACACGTTCTCCATCTTGGGCTCGGGCTCGATCTGACGGATGAGCTCGGGCATGATCGACGGCAGGAACGGCTTGAGCAGGTCAAAGCACGATATCGCCAGATCACCCAGCAGCGCGTATGCCGATTGACGCACTGGCGCCTCGACGTTGGTGATGCAGTGACCCAGCAAGGGCAACAGCGAGGGTTGCGCACCTGCTACCAGATCACGCACCGTCGTGTTGAGACCCTGCGTGAGACCACTGAGCAGATCCAATGCGACGATGATGAAGGTGCGATCAGGTACGTCTTGATCCACGGCGGGCTTCTGCGCCTCGGCCTCTGCTGCCATGAGGTTGTCGTGGACGATGCCGACGCAGCGCTGGAAGACCGGCGGCGAGTATGGCAAGAACCCGGGTCCCACGGCGATTGTCACCGAAGACATGCATTCCAGCAATGGGATCAGATCCGGATCCGTGTCGTGCAAGCCCTGCCACTTGGCGATCAATGGCGGCATCACAATCTCGACGTACTCGGGACGATTCAACGCCGAGCCCACCGAGTCGGCAAGCGTTCCCAAGGCGTCGTAGAGGATGAGCAGGTTCTTTTGTTGGTATTTGTCAAAGGCAAACACGAGCGTCTTGAGCACAGGCTCGAGGAAGGGCTCGAGGTTGCGACCTGCCTCTTCCTCGAGCGTGGCAAAGGCACTGCAGCCTGCTTCCTGGACGCGCTTGTTGTTGTCGAGCACCATGTTGAGCAAACCCTCCATAGCGGGCACGAAGAACTGCTGCTGGTGCTCTGGGGTCTCGGCAGCAACGCACCAACTCGAGTATCGACCGAGCGTCCAACATGTGATGGAACGTACGAGTGGTTTCGAGTCCTTGAGGCTGTTGATGAGGAAAGGGACCAGAGTGGGCAGGTGGGGCTGGATGCCGGCAATGCAGCCTTCAGCGATAGCACCAAGCGCCAGGATACCGCATTCACGCTGAAGCCAGTCCTCGCTGAAGAGCCTCTCCTTGAGGTATGGCAGCAAGATTTCCAGCAGCTCGTCGCCGAAGTTGACCGCCATGACGTCGAGAGCAGCCGCCGAGCACTTGCGTAGATTCCAATCCGAGATTCCGTCGTCGTCCTCCTCATCGTCATCCTCGTCGTCAAAGTCGTCCTCGTCCTCGTCGTCTTGCGCTTCGATGGCGGCTCGGGATTTGCCCGTACCCGACGCACCTCCATTGGCAGCATCGTCGAGATGTTCGTTCTTATGCGCGCCACCTCCATAGTGTCGAGGCTTGATGTCCTCGGCACGATCCGGTACCGCTGCATCGTCTTCGTCCCCGCCGAGCATGAGCAAGTCGAGCTCGTTGTAGACCATTCCTTTGAGCAGCACTGGTGCGACCTTGGAGAGGTACGGCCGCAGCTTGTCCTTGAGTGTTGGCTCTTCCGCAAACTGAAGCCAGAACTCGCAGGCTTCCAACGAGACGTCATCGTCCTTGTCCTGCGTCGAGTAGAGCATGTATTCCACGACGTTGTCCATCTCAGGGATGAGCTTATCGGGTCGCACGCCGAGGATGAGGACGAGCGCCTGACAGACGTAGCGGCGGACGTTTGCACTTTCGTCGCTTGCGCGCTTGAAGAGAGCGGCGAGGAAGGTGTCAATGTGGTTCTGCAACGCCGCCGAGCCGATCTGAACAAACTGGTTGAGACAGTTGAGCGCATGCATGCGGATGCGCGAGTCGTTGTGCTGAGTGGCTTCGATGAATTTGGGGATGAGAATGTCGATGGGCTTGACGCCGTTGATGTCGCATGCTTCCAGCTCGCGTGGGATATCTTCGCAGATCTTGGCCAACGAGCTGAAGGCGCCCTCTGCTTCGTCGGTGTTCTGTGAGCCCATGAGCTCGCCGAGCTTGGAGAGACCTTCTGGCCAGCCTTGTGGTGTGAGGATGGTCATGAGCATGGAGACGACCTGGGTGGCAGTGCGACGCAGCATGTCTTCTGGCAAGCTGAGAGCGGGGATGATGGCCTGCTTGACGTACTCGAACGACTCGGGCGAGATGAGATCATTGTGGAAGAGAATGTGGTTCTTGAGAATGAGACCGGCGACGGATCTCGTGGCGAGGTCCTCGGTGGTAAGGGAGGTCAAGGCAAAGACGCAGTAGTTTGCGTAATCTGGGATCTGGCTCACCGTGTCGAGACGCTGTGTTTGAGGACAACCAAGGATGGGGTAAAAGCGGTAAGTGATGGATTCAATATGGAGGAGCGATGGTCGAGCTTGTACACACCTGAGCGATCCTCTCCTGAACATCCATCTGTGGGCTTTGGGAGTCACGGAAGAGCTGAACGAGCTCGGTGAGCCCCTCTTGCGAGGGCTGCCAATTTGATGTCATGATTGGCAGTGTATGGAGCGGATGTGCTGTTGGGCTTTGTGTCCAGTGATCGATCTGATCTGAGCAGCACACACCGCAACCAAGCTCGAAAGGAGGTCCCTCTTGAAGCTGCGAGTCTGCTAGTAGAGACTCTCTCGCAAGAAGCTAAGCAGGATGTTTCGTATTCCGGCAGCGTCAGGATGCGATTACGTCTGCGCTGGACTCGGTCCGCGAGGAGGATGGCCGCCGATCAACCAATAGGTAGTGCGAGCTGTAGACGGAGAAGACAGTCGACCGTCAATGCAGGGCCAGCTGTCCGGTGGAGTCGGTAGGGCCTGGTGTGTGCAAGGACCTCGGCGAGCTCTGTCTAAGAGCGTTCGATGAAGGTTGAGAAGGGTCGAAGGAGCGGAAGAGAATGCAGAGGCTCGAGAAGTTGCTGCGTCGATCGTTCCTCGGTCAAAGCGAGCGCAGGAATGATGGTGTCAAGGAGTGGATGTCCGAGAAGAGAAGGGTGCGAGGAGCAATCACAATGTGATCGGAAGAAGAGAAGAGGAGGTGTGATGAGGTGATGAGTCGAAGGAAGTCGAGTGCGAGTGTGATGTGCGATGGTTTGATGTGACGAGAAGAACGAAAATCCGACCGTCACTTGAAATCTCGAAAGACACACCTCTAGAAAAGAAAAAGAAAAAAGGTGCTTTGAGAAGCGGACACGTCAAAGGCAGCAAGCAAGCAAGCAGCTCGCTCTTCTGTGAGAGTGTGCCAGGGCGAGGGTGCGTGCGTGCGTGCGTGCTGCCTATCCTCCTCTTGTGCGCGTGTCTGACCTTCCAGCGAACCCTCCTGAAATCGATTTTTGACAGCGCAATTTTTCCGGTTCGGTTCTTCCAAAAGAGCTGCGCAATTGCAACTGAGTTCTTCTTCGTACGATACACACACTGTGATTGACAGACCGACGGTTGGCTTTTTGGACTGAGAAGCTTGTCGCTTGTCGATCAACCTTAGCATACAACATGTGCATACGAGCACCCTTGTCACGCAGCTAGCTCATCCTCTAGGCTACTCATCTCAGACTGAGCTTGACCGTGGTTTGCTGAAGCTCAGGAGGTATCAGACTCATCGCTGGAAGGATCACTGCCGGTCAACAAGAAGAAAAAAGATTGCATTCGCGATACGCAAGCTGAGCCGAGAAGCGGGCACATACCGCCAAGCTTTCCGAGTCTAGCAAAGAGCAGCGTCAAGCTGATGAGATGGCATCTACTCTGCCAAGCCGTTCTCTGCGGACGCCTCGGCTGTCGATGACGCTAGTGTTGCTCTCGTGCTCGTGTCGCCTGCCACCGAGCTCAGATCCTGTACCGATTCGTTGGCTGTCACCATCGTATCGTCTGCTTGGCTCTGCAGCATCGAAGCGTTCGGCGATACCGAGCCGCTCACCTTTCTTGCACCGTCGCCATGACTAGACAGATTGTGACCCAGACTGCGTGGTGGGTTGCCGCATCGATCTTTACCGTAAGAGATCTTGACATTCTGATAGTCCGGATGGCTCTTCATCCCCTCGATGCATTTGATCGCCGACTGGATGTTGGTAAAGTTGGCAAACGCGCAGTTCTTCTCGCGCAGGCTGTTGACCGTCTCAATCTCGCCGTACTGCGAAAAGTCGTTGCGGATCTTGTCCTCGGTCAGGAAGTCCGGGTCGTCGATGTTGCCGATGTAGACGTTGCGCGAACCGCCTGCCTGCACCGCAAACTGGATCGCAGGGCTCAAAGGCCCCGAATGCTTGCCCCATCCGATCTTGAGCCTGCGGTTGTGGATCATGATGCCCGAATACGATGCCAAGTGGAAGAAGGCCAACGCCGCATTGGGGTCCACGAAGGTGACAAAGGCAATGTGCTTTTCTGGAATGTAGCGGATGTTTTGCAAGATGCCTCCGCGGATGTGGTTGCAGATCTCGGCAGTGGTGGTCTCGGGGTGGATGTTACCGAGGTAGATGGTGCGGTTGCCCAGCTGCTCGAGCGCCGTCGCATTGGCGCCCATCATGGCGGCAGCAGGACCAAAGACAGAGCTGGCGGGTGAACGCCCGTTGTCGGGTGCTCCGGCGCCTGCACCAGCAAATGCGGCGGTAGGGTATCCGAGCGAGGCTGCCGCAGCCAGACCCATTGCAGCAGCCTGGTTGTTGTGAGCCTGGTTCTGCTGTTGGCTCTTGGGCACATAGGCGCATCGATCCTTGCCGTAGCTCACCCTCTTGCCCGCCCATGCTGGCTCGGTCGGGAGTGTCGCAACCACCTTCATGGCCGTCTGGATCGAGAGAAAGTGGATGAAGCCGATGTTCTTGTCGCGTACAATCTTGACCTGGTCGATAGGACCAAACCGAGAGAGGTCGTCTCGAAGCGACTGTTCGGAAGCATTCTCGTCGAGCTGACCCACGTAGACGTTTCTCGAAGCCTGGTTTTGCTGCACTGCCATCAACACTGCGGGATGACATTGCGAAGGCTTACCCCAGCCAATTTTGAGCTCCTGGTTATGAAGCGAGAGCTTCTTGACGCAGGCATCGGCGTGGAAGGCCGAGGCAATCGAGCCATCGAGGAACGAGATGAAGGCGCAGTTCTTCTCGGGGAGAATGCGTACATTGTCAATAGGACCAAACTTGACGTGATTGAGAAGCTCGTCGACGGATGCGTCTGCAGGGAGGTTGCCGACGTAGACGGTTCGATTGAGCGGGTTGAGCTGTCGAGGCATGGCGGAGAGGACGCCAACATTGGGGACGAAGCCCGGCGCGTTGGCAAAGTTCGCTGCAAAGTTGGGATACATGGCAGAGGCACCATTGGCCATCATGAAGGGTGCGGAGCCGGCAGCATCGAATGTCTGGCCGTTCTGTGCGCCTAGCAAGCCGCCGTGTGCAAGATTGCCAGAGAAGGAGCGGGTTCCATTGGTGCCGTTGCCTGGAGGCTGGATACCAGCCACGCCGGTGAACGGTTGCGCCTGATGGAGAGGTGCGCCATTGCTGGCGAGATAAGAGCCCTGGGCTTGTGAAGATGCTCCAGCAGCTTGGGAATAAGCACCGAGGGCGGCTGTGGATGGGTTGGCAAAGTTTTGCTGAGACAGGCTTGGAATGTTGCCGTCGGAGACGAAGCGTGCCTTTTTGGAGCCCGAGTCCGACATTTGTGCGTTGGGGATGGAGGGGATCTGGCCTAGATTGGAGGTATGTGCGTCGTAAGATTGTGAGGGAGCACGCTTCATCATCTGGAGCGGATCGAGCGTGAAGCCTGGGGCAGCAGCAGTGTTGGACTGACCACCCGTGGAGAAGCCGTTTGCGGCAAAGGTGTTTGAAGCGGGCAAGGAATTCTCCTCGTGCATGGCCATCGAATGTGAGTGTCCGTAGTGAGAGATGTAGATGTCTATGCTTTATCGTCTGAGCGTCTTGGAGAGCAGTCTTGATAGCGGACAAGTGCGGGTTCGTTGGTGGCTTGCGGGTGATGACCTAAAGATGGAGCCAACGATGCCAAGATGGACCTTTGATGTTCAGTGAGATCCTCCAAAACGAAAGAGACGTTTAAGATGAGCAGAAGAAGGTCGGTGGGAGACGCTCGATCGGTGATGCGGCGATCTCTGAACAGCGCCGGCGATGTGGTGAGTGTGATGCTGAATGGCAAACAAAGATGCAGCGAACGAGGAAAGTGTCCAGACGAAGCAGCAGCAGCAGCAGCAGCGAATATCCAAGGGACCGCAGTGCCGGACCACAGAGAAGAGGAAAGTGGTGATCGCTAGGAGCAGAGGAGGAGGAGGAGGAGGGGGGATGCAGGAAGGAAGCAACAAATGGAAGATGGTCAGAGCGGAGATTGGACGACAAAGGGCCGTGTGCTGTTGCCAAGGCGAGACACCGTCCAAGCAAGCAAACAGGGTTCCTTTGTTGCCGGCCAGCTGGCTCAGTGCGTTGGATTGAGGTGCGCAAGCCCAGAGGCAAAGCGGAGTAGCATAAGCGAGAATGAAAGCCTCTTTGGCTGCGCCGTGCGTCGAGCTCGGCGCGACTTGTGACTGAGACAGCCAGCCCGCACGCGTTGGGTTCATTCCAGTCCGTCTCACAAGCCCGACCCTTGCATCTCGAGATCCAGCTCAGCAGCAGCAGCAGCAGCACAGCCGCTTTGTTTCCCACTTGGACGCGCCGATTCAATTTCAGAAATCGGGCGATTTCACCCCCCGCAATTCACATGCGAATATCACTGCGACTTCCATCGACACAAGAAAGTATCACGAAGCGACGTCTCTTTTGCGATTAACGAGATGAATGGTTCTGCAAGTTGACAAGGTCCAAACAAACGAGATGCTTTCGAGCCAAGGAGATCACTCATCGGATCGAGTGTCGGTAAGGCTGAACTCGCCCGTCTTGGCGGCCTCGATGTAGCCCTTGACCTTTTCGTAGATGGTGAACACCACAGCCTGTCCGGGAGCGACACGTGCGACACGAGGAGTGATACCCTTCCAGAAAGCGCTCGCACCTTCCTGGGCAAACATGTCCTTGGCCACCTTGACCACCCGGCTGATGGCCGTCTCACCCTCCACCTTGGATGCGCGCTGGATACGTGTCTTGATCGTGTCGATGGGAGCGTTCGAGAAGGGACCAAGCGCACCCGAGATGAGACCGATCACAGCCGTCTCGTACGAAGGCAGCTCGGTGGTGCCGTGGTACTTTTGAGCCGCAGCCTTGAGCTCCTGGTAGGCGGTGAAGTTGGCGGCCTGGTTGGTGGCCTGACGCGCGGCAGTAAGGGCGACACCACGGTAGAGCGTCATGAATCCTTCCTCGCGGATGATCGTGTAGAGCGCATGTGCGGCGTTGCGGTATCGGGGCACTTCGAGGGGGTCGGCGAGCGAGTGCTGCTGCGCTTGCAGACGGATCTTGACCACCTCCATTGGGTTGACGACCGCAACAGCTTCGGTGGTACCGGCACCGAGACCGGCAAGGAAGATGCCTTGCGCCGACGTCTTGCCCGTCTCCTTGTCCGCCAGAGCCGCCTTGTACTGCTCGAAACTCATGAATCGGATGGCCATCTTGGGCACGATTCCTGCCACGACGGCACCGAGACCCTTGTAGAGACCCAGAGGGGTTTCACGTTTTACGATGTGTGCACCGGTAGCGATAAAGCCTCGAGGCTTTTCACCCGCTTTCTTGCCCCTACGCGAGAGCTGCATGCGCACCTTGATCGTGTCAAGAGCTGTACAGGGATGGAAGAGAAGCAACCAGATGTCAGCAAGCTGTCATTTTTGGCAGATGAGAGGTTCAGTCGTCGTTAGGAAGAGCTACTTACGATGACAGGTACATGCTTCCGCAAAACCTGCAATGCCACCGGCGATGAGGTGGGTGGAAGGTGCCACCTTGGGCTTGTTGTTGGCATCCGATTTCGCCATTTTGAGTGTGTTCGATGAGCAGCAAGAGTCTTGATGTGTATGTGTCGTGGTACGTGGAATGCAAGGGAGTATGGACTTTCCTTTGCTCGCGGATGGTATTGAATGCTGATGCGGAGTACAACTGACTGTGCGATGATCCGGGTCGCTTGCGCTCGGGTCGGGATGATGGAGGAGCAGTGGAAGGAAGATGCGGTCGAAAGGAGGAGAAGAAAACAGTCGCACGACCGGAGGCTTGGGCAACCAAAAGGGTCGAGATCTGTAACCACTGAGCGTCATGCGGAGGACAGCCGCTGTTCGGCCTTGAGAAGCGTGCAGCGCGCTGAGGCCGCTTCAGGCTGAAAGAGCGAGTCGACTGCTTCGGACCACGGCTAGATGCAGTCACCGTTGGCCCGGTTGAAATCGGCTTGGATTATTCGCACAGAAAAGGTGGAGGAAATTCACCCGTTCTCCCCGCCTTTTTTGTTGCTTGCTCACTGCGCCCACACTGGTGGTGTCTACTTTGCAATTTCAGCCAAAAGGGGGCCCCTCGCTCAAGTGACGCAACCATCCGGCTTTGGGCATCGTTTCCAAGCGGCGCGGCTAGAAGACGGCGCTTCACACAATCTCATTGGGAAAATCGCGCTTGGCAAGGTCTGGTTCTGTCGTCTTCCGGCTAATGCATCCGGGCGATGACTTTGAAACGGCTTGCCTGCGACGTAGATGGGCCCAGACGGAATGCTTAGCTGCACTTGTTGCCCTGTAAAAGAGGAAGGCGTGTCTGCCGAATCGGATCGTACCAGCTTGCGAGGAGCTAGGCGCGTAGTACGACCCGATTCTCGTCTAGATCGCGACCGGCTTTCACAAGCTCTTGTTTGAGTCAACTCTCGTCTGGACCCTGTCCGCAAATGATGCAGCGCCTGTGCGACTCCGTTTGATCGACGTCGGAAGCCAACCGCAACACACTTTGCACCTCGGTGGACAGCTCGTCACGAGCAAGGACTCCCAGCGAGCGCGTTCGACGAAGAACGACAGACTCGAAAAAGGATCGGTCAGTCCTCGCTACACGCTCAAAATACAGCGCAGCTTATAAGCATGGGAGCAGCCAGAGGTTTTCGGTCCACGCACATCGCGAGGCCTTGAAGACGAGTCGGTCAAGCTGAGAGCAAAGAGTCGGAATCACCGGCTGATGATCGTTGACGATGGAAAGAGCCGACGTCGAGGCAAGATGATAGCTTAGCCCGGCCTGGCTTCAACTTCAAGCCGCTTTCTCCGCCATGTCAACCCGGCCGGTAAATAGAAATTGGCCGGTCTGTCGATCAGCGGCATGTCGATCTTACAATTTCTGTCAAAATGAATCGGCAAGATCGGCTCGGTGCTCGACCTGAACAGGCTCCCCATCGACCTGCTGCTGTGCGGAACCTCAACTGCTGCATGAGCGGCATGGAACAGAACTCACAGCTTCGAGATTCGATAGTCATGCGGTTGGAAGTTGACTCTGTGCTTGCAAAACTTTGGCAAACGCATGGCAAGCAGAGGTGTGGCCCGGCGACATCTTGGCAGAATCCCAAGCCAAAAGAAGCCGCGTCTGGGATTCAATGTGCGCCGATTTGAGTGTCTACACAACCTCAAACGCTAGGCTCAACGATGTTATTCGTCGCTTTGAGGATCAACCGGGCCAGGTACCGGTAATGTATAGCGCTGTGTAACGCCTTGCTGGAGCAGCAAACAGGTCGGATGCTGGCGGGGAATAGAACGGCATGTCGATCTCCTTCGCGCCAGACTAGTGAACAAGCGCAGACCCTATCCTGCAGCTGCACAAGTGCTACTGTAAGCGAGGCCGTTCGCTTGCTTTGGCGAATCATTCAGGGGGGAGGGCAATCATCTTGCTGTCTGTGCGACACTGAGCCAAGATAAGGTGCAGCAAGCTTGTTCGGTAACTTAGAGTGGAAACGGCAACGCCATATGTCGCTCACACATGCCTGTTCAGGGCGCCAGGATAGTTAGAGACCCGCAATGGCAGTGCTGCGAGTCACGTAGATTTCGATCCAAGCGGCAACTTGATACAGTCTAGGTTCAGTTTCTACACAGCGACGAGATCACAAGCCTGTCAGAGGAGAACAGAAAAGGGGTCCTCGCCAACCCCAAAGCGGAAAGCGGTTGTCGAGCTGCAATTCGTGCTTCTACAGCGCAGTGGGCCAAAAATTGAATACAAACTGCCGCATTCAAAGCTCCTCTGCACGATGATCAGCGTGTGGAGTTGAGATTTCAACTCAGCCATCCTCCCAAATCAGGCACCACATCAGTCTCCCGCATGTAGATAAGGGCCTCTCTCTCTGCGCAGTCGCGCGCCCTCGCTCAGACCACTGCTCAGCCGACCAACCTCCTCTGCGCCTCTCTCTCTCTCTCTGTGCCTCGCTGCCCCGCCCCTTCGATCAGAGGACCCTTGGCTCGCCTCGTCAGCACTCCACGTCCGCGCGCCATCCACTCCTACTTCAAGTCAATCCAACCTCATCCCTTCGACTCTCACCACCTTCATCATCACCACCTCGTTGTCCCCACTTGAGGTGTTCCTTGTTCTCGCACCTACTTCTTGACTCTCCATCCCCACCGTCTTTAGCTTCCTGCGTCACCACCACCACCACCACCACCACCACCACCACATCCTCAATTTCATAACACATCGATATGTACGCAAAGCGATACTTGAGCCTCTTGGCCCTGGCTCTCAGCCTCCCTCTCGCCGCACTTGCTGCTCCTACCCACCAGCCCTTCGTGCCCGGATCCAGCGCAAACGCATACTCGCCATCCACGCAGTTTGCCCCTCTCACCGCAAACCCTGACCTCGAGACCATCCCTGGCTCCTACATGGTCGTTCTCAAGGATGGCATCAGCTCCAACGACTTCTTTGCCCACCAGGGCCTCATCTCGTCCGCTCAGCTCTCCGCAAACAGCTTCCACGGCGCAGACGCTCAAGGCATCCGCCACGTCTACGACCTCGAGGGCCACCTCCAGGGCTACGCCGGCAAGTTCACCGATGATGTCCTCGACTACATCCGCGCTCAGCCCGAGGTCGAGTACGTCGAGATGGACACCCTCGTCTCCGTCGAGGTCATGCCCCAGACCGAGGACAAGGTCTGGGATGTCAAGTACGACGACAACCTCGCTGACGCCGCTCTGGCTGCTATGAACGTGGACAAGCTCGACGCCAAGGATGTCGAGAAGGGCGCTCCTTGGGGTCTTGCCCGCATCTCGCACCGCAAGCGTCTCGGCCTCAGCACCTTCAACAAGTACGTCTACCAGGGCGACGGCGGTGAGGGTGTTACCGCTTACGTCATTGACACCGGTATCAACATCAACCACGTCGAGTTCGAGGGCCGTGCACGATGGGGTAAGACCATGCCTCAGAACGACGTCGACGAGGACGGCAACGGTCACGGCACTCACTGCGCCGGTACCATCGGCTCGCGCAAGTACGGTGTCGCCAAGAAGGCCGAACTCGTTGCCGTAAAGGTGCTCGGCTCGGGTGGCTCCGGCTCCATGTCGGACGTCACCGGTGGTGTCCTCTGGGCTGTCGAAGATGCCAAGAAGCTCACCGCTCAGTACCGCGCCAACCCTCAGTCGGCTGCTGCCAAGAAGCACAAGGGCTTCGTCGCCAACATGTCGCTCGGCGGTGGCAAGTCGCCCACCCTCGACAAGGCCGTCAACGGTGCCGTCACCAGCGGCATGCACTTTGGTGTTGCTGCCGGTAACGAGAACCAGGATGCCTGCAACGTCTCGCCCGCCGGTGCTTCCAACCCCGTCACGGTCGGTGCCTCCACGGTCCAGGACGAGCGTGCCTACTTCTCCAACAAGGGCAAGTGTGTCGACATCTTTGCTCCTGGTCTCAACATTCTCTCCACCTGGAACACCGGTAACACCTCGGTCAACACCATCTCGGGTACCTCGATGGCCAGCCCTCACATTGTGGGTCTCCTTGCCTACCTCCTTTCCATCTACGGCACCGACGACTTCAACCTGATCAGCGGTGCTTCCAAGCAGCGCTCCGTCGCCGACGTCGAGGACTCGCTTGCTGCCAAGCTCTCGGGTGTCATGCCCATCCCTGCCATGGCTCTCGACCTCGTCTCGAGCGTTGCCGACTACTTCACCGAGGACACGGCTAAGCCTGAGATCGACAGCGTCCTCTCCACCACCGAGTTGAAGAAGGCCCTCGTCAAGCTCGCCTCGCCCGGCGTCTTGACCGGCCTTGACGCTGACACTGTCAACAAGCTGGCCTTCAACAACGCCACCACCTCGGCTTAAGTATCCCAGAGCTTGGCTCCACTGTCTCGCTGCCGCATCAACGACCTTGCATGACATGTGTGTTTTCCTGTTTCCGTCCTCTTCCCTCGCATCTCAGCTCGCATTCTCGTAGTCTCGTCATCACGCCCCATCCACCACCAATCGTCTCTCTTCATACACTCTCACGGCTTTTGTATTCTGCTCCAATGCACGTTTTCTTTCACAAACGAGTTGCGCTTGTCGGGTCTGTGTGAGAGAGTCGCATGTGAGTTTGCTATTTCACGCTGCTGCTGCACAATGAAGTGGTGCACTGTGTTTGAGTTCGAGCAACGATCCTCACACACTCAGAACAAGCAGCGTTGTCTTTGGGACCTTTCAGCAAGTCCCCACACGATCGCAGCACAGACAACCAGTGATGCGCCAGAATGTGGTTGAGATTGACAGCAAGGTTACACACGATCCATTTCGACTTTGTGCTGCCTAGCTTCGCCTAATCATCGTCCCAGTTGGGGTTGGCCTTGGGCGCCTTGATACCCGCAGGCTTGGACATGATGATTGAGTCGACCGAGAGCACGCTGATGGCAGCGCCGGTGGCATACCTCAACGCCCACGACTTGGCAGCCAGCACGTCAAATACCTGGTTCTGCTGCGTCGACATGGTGCCGTCCGTCTCGTTCTCGATGTCGACGCCCACATCGGCACCCGCTGCATCGACGTGCTTTGCGTAGAGCCTCGAGACGATCTCTGTTGCGTCGAGACCGGCGTTCTCGGCTAGGGTGCGCGGGATGACTTCGAGCGCCTCGCCGAACTTCTTGATCGAGTGCTGGTTGAGGCCGGGCGTCTTCTCACCCAGGTCGGCGATGCGTTTGGCCAGTTCGAGCTCGGTAGCGCCCGCACCGGGGACGAGACGTGGGTCGCGGGTGAGCGACTTGATGACATTGACTCCGTCGTCGATGGCACGCTCGACGTCGTCGAGCAGATTCGAGGTGGCTCCGCGCAGAACGATGGTGCACATCTTGGGCTTGGCTTTGCCACCAGGCTGACCCTCCTCCTGCTTGAAGACGGTGACCCGGTCACCGCCGATTTCGGTTGTCTCGATCGAATCGATCCAGCCGGCCTCCTCTGGCAACGGCGCTCCCAGCCTCGCCAACGGTGTAGCGCCGAGCAAGCGGCAGAGACGACGAAGCTCGAACTTGGACAGAATCTTGATCACCAGGATGCCGAATCGGTTGAGGTAGTGCTGTGCAAGCTCTCCGACCTGCGATTGTGTGACGACCACCTTGACGCCCGAATCGGCGATCTCCTTGAAGTACTTTTCGAGCTGCTGCTCCTCGCCTCTCGAGAAGCTCGAGAGCTCGTCTGCGTTCTTGAGAAGGACGGTGCCCTTGGTCTCGGTCTGGGTGATGTCCATGCCGCAGGTGTAGACACCCACCTTGGCAGCCTTTGCCTTTTTGATGACCCCTTCAGGTTCACGACCGAAGACCATTCCGCGCACCACCTTGGACTGCGACAAGCTGCCGCCCATGATCTTGACCACGCGGACGTTGTCGACGCTGAAGTCGGCCAGACCATTCTTGGAGTTCTGAGGTAGCACCATCGAGACTGCTTCTGCGACGAGCGGTGCCAAGAGATCTTCGTTGCCGTACTGCTTGGATGCGAGGCATGGTTTGAGTGCAAGCGCAAGACTCTGAGGGGTGGGAGGGGAGGAGAGTTGGGCGACCGAAAGCTGCTCGAGCTCGGCAAGACACTTTTCGCGTGCGATCTCGTAGCCTTGGAGGATTTCGGAAGGATGCAAGCCCATTGTGATGAGGTATTCGGCCTTCTTCAAGAGCTCCCCCGCGAAGATGAGGACGAGGTTGGTAGAATCGCCCATCTCGGCTTCCTGCTGCTGGCTGGCCATCACCAGGAGCTTGGCGGCAGGGTGGACGACGTCGAGCTCGCGAATGATGGTGGCCGCATCTGATGTGACGAAGAGCCTCTCGAGGTGGTTGATCACCATCTTGTTGCGTCCGTTGGGACCGAAGGAGGTTCGTACGATCTCGGAGAGCTCATTGACGGCCTGAATGTTACGGAGGACAGCCTCCTCGATACCTTGGAAGTGCTTGTAGCCCTCCTTGAAGAGGTTTGGCCCACCAGCGCGGGGCACTTTGAGCGACATGTTGGGCTGTGATGAGGTTGACCAGGTGTCGATATGGTGGTGACAGAAGGACGACTGAGAAGAACCCTCGAACTTCAACTTCAAGAAAGAAGAAGGCTGATGCGCAGTCCTTCCAAAAGCACACACACGCCTCACGCCTCGACAAAGACGCAGCTTGAATTCATACGCGCGACAATTTGGTTGGTCTCTTGAAAATCAAGCTCTGTTGCTCTCCAACCCAGCGCGTTCTTCTCCCGCCTTCGATCGTGGATTTTTTCGCAGGATCCGGCTGTATATGAGGCTCAACGTAACACTTTCGGCGACGAAAAAAGCTCACGCCGTAGCGAGCAAGGACAGAGATGTCTAGTGACACATATACACACACACAGGCGGGTTCAAGAGTCGGTCTGTAGTGGGAGACGCTGAGCATTCAACTGTCTGGTCTTCGAAGATTGTTCCGGAACGGAGAAGCTACTGAACGCTTTGAGACGCCTGCTGTGCTTGATCAGGTTGCACAGCGTAGCGCCATAGCGTTGCATAGTTGGAAGGTGTACATCCGGGGATCGACTTGAGCGCAGCCAGGGATGTCGGGCGCATAAGCTGCAGCTTCTCTCGCAGCTGTGAATTGAGTCCCGATACCGATGCAAAGTTGAATCCTTCCGGGAAGCGCAGCTTTGTCTCCTTATTGAATGCTTCGATCTCTTGCGCTTGCCTCTCTAGATGAGGCATGTATCGAGCTTCTATCTCTACCCTGTCCATCGCCATGTTGCTCAAGCCCGCTAGCTCGGGAATGACGGGAATGAGATCGCGGATCCCTAGGCGCGGCTGTCGAAGCATGTCGAGTCCGTTGCGCTCGTGCGAGTCGCCCGAACAATGGAAGCCGTGCCTCATCCAGGCATGCGGACTCATTCTCGTCGTCTTCAGCAATGCAAACGCGTGGTCCATATCCGCTTGCATCGTGCAAAACCGTCGCCAGCGTTGTTCACCCACTGCCGATTCGTCGGATGCTCGGAGGAGCGGTGTGAGTCGCTTGTCCGCATTGTCGGCTCGCAGCGTCATCCTGTACTCGCTGCGGGAACTGAACATTCGATACGGCTCTTCTACGCCTTGCATGACCAGATCGTCGATCATCGTTCCGACGTATCCGTCCGACCTGCCGATAGCGAGCGGTGCAAAGCCGTTCGCCTGGAGACCTGCATTGAGACCCGCAACGCATCCCTGGGCTGCAGCCTCTTCGTAGCCTGTCGTGCCGTTGATCTGACCTGCCATCCACAGTCCGTCGATCCGCTTGGTCTCGAGACTATGGCGCAATTCTCGTGGGTCCACATGATCGTACTCTACACCGTATCCCGGACGCACCAACTCTGCATTCTCGAGACCTGGGATGCTGCGCAGCAACTCCTCTTGCTGTTCGGTCGGAAGCGTGCACGACAATCCGTTCGGATACAGAATCGACCCATCCTGTGTCCCCGGTAGACCTTCCGGCTCGAGCCATACCGGGTGGCCGTCTTTCTCTTTGAAGCGAATGACTTTGGACTCGATCGAGGGACAATAGCGTGGGCCTCTGACGGTCTCCTTGATGTGTATCGACTTGTCCAGGTTCTGACGCACAATGTCGTGAGTCATCGGCGTCGTGTGTGTGCCCCAGCATTCCACTTGAAGAGCAGGGTCGATGTCGGGTGCATCGTTCAAGAATGAAAAGGCTGCTGGAGCGTGGTCGCCGCGGATGACATCAAGGCGAGGATCGACGGTTCCATCAAATTGCCATGGACTGCCGAGGCGAACGGAGGACGAGGCAATCCTCGCAGGTGTACCAGTCTTGAGTCGGCCAAGCTCGAAGCCAGCCCGAGCGAGGCTTTGGCTCAGGCCATCTGAGGCCGAGTCGTCGAGCGGTGAAGGCAATGGCAACATGCGTCCTGCTGGTCTCGACTCGAGGCCGAGGTGAATGTTGGCGGACAGGAAGGTGCCCGTAGCAAGAATGACCTGAGTGCAACTGATTGTTTCGCCATCGCTTGTCGTGATGCCTCGCACTATCGCCCTGGAGGTTTCGCGTTCCTTGCCTTTCGCGTTGAGAGCAGCGTCTGCGCTCGACCAGTCCAGTCTCAAGCCGTGAACTTTGGCTTCAAGAATGGTCAAGTTCGGATATGCTCGCAAAGCATCTTGCATGTGGCATCGGTACAGGGATCGATCGATTTGCGCCCTTGGACCATGGACGGCGGGTCCCTTGGACTTGTTGAGCATGCGAAACTGGATGCCTGCCTTGTCGCCCACCAAGCCGCAAAGTCCACCAAGAGCATCGACCTCGCGCACCAAGGTGCCTTTGCCAACGCCACCGAGACTCGGGTTGCAGCTGAGCTCTCCGATGCTGTGTTTGTTGGTGGTGACCAGAAGTGTCCGTGCGCCTGTGCGAGCTGAGCCTGCAGCTGCCTCGCATCCACTGTGACCAGCTCCGACGACCACGACATCAAAGTGCAGGTCAGATCGGCCGGGCCCAGCGTGAGGCAACTCTTGAGAAGCCGTAGCCAAGTGCCGGCATGGCTGTCGAGCAACTCGTCGACCAGCGCCGGTCGCGGATGCCACCGCACCGAGACCCCGACGCAGCATGAGCTTCGAATAGATTGTGTAGACCAACTGAGTTGACGCCGAAGTTGATAAAGATGGATGATGATGGAGGATGGTGCGATACTTGCCACAAATTCTGCTTCTCATGTTTAAAGCTGAACCCTGAACAAGAAGAAAGCTCATCGTCTCATGCAATAATCTTCCGCGGCAAAGCCGATTTTTCTTCTATTTTCAGCGCCTTTATTTCCAAGGGACTTTTCATCAACGACATGACAATTCGAGGCGCACACCATCAGCACATCACACGGATCATGTCGGCCGTAATCATTATATTGTCCTGTGTCTTTTGCGTCTGTCTTCGAACCGTGAGGGCGAGGCAGTCAACAAAGATGAGGCCGTCATGAGAAGGTCAGGAAACAATTCGCGAGTGGAAACCCTAGAAGAGAAGAGATGCAAAGTATGAAAGTGCAAAGAAAACGAAACCAGATCGGAACCGGAACTTCAACGACGTCGAAGAGGAGTGAGATCTTCAGTCTGAGCACGAGCGTGGCCAGCACGCTTGAGGCGATCGAAAGCCGCGCGATTCGATCCATCGTGGACGGGCGTTCGGATCATCGAGGCCGGCCTAGGTGCCAGTGGCGATCCGCGCACAGAGGCGAGACGCTCCGGGGTGGCGATCGAAGCTGCGACGTTGAGGGGCGCTCTGACGGGCAGTCGCGAGGGCGTGCTGCTCTGTGACATGCTAGCGAAAGTCGACATCTGGTGACCTTGTTCAAGGTTTGGAAGTCCAGGACGTGCTTCACGCGAAGGGGTGATCGTGGCAGCCGGCGCCGAGGAAGGAGTCTGAGGTCCCTCTTCCGGGACCGTCGGCACTGGCTTACGCGACTGAAGGAGCTGCTGACTCGGCTTGCGCGAAACTTGGTGGGTTTTCTCGGACACTTGCGAGCCCATGCCCTCCAACAGAGCTTGAGCCCAGAGCGGGTTGGGCGGGACCTCGCTGCCAATGATGTCCGAGATGACCTTGACCCATTGCGACTTTTCGCCTTCAGTGTCAGCAAAGAACGTGATTCGCTCTCCGTCAGCAAATGTGATGCGGAAAGATCGATCGACGTGGTAGTTGGCGTCAGCGTCTTCTTCTTCCGCCGCCGCCAGCGTTGCCGATGTTGCGTACGACGCCATGGTCCTCGACCTTCCCAGTATCTGGCTCGTACCCGAAGAGAGAATCGCAGAGCCCGCATTGACATGATTGCCGAGCTCCTCGATGCAGACAGCCTTGGAAAGGTCAATCTTGACGGTCGGCTTCTTGGTGACAGCGCTGAAGCAGATCAGGTGCTGGCCCTGCGCCTGCACTGGACGACGACGCCAGCTAGCGCAATCACCGCCCAGTTGTGTCAACGTGCCTGTCTGCCATGGCTCCGACCTGTGCCAAGCTGCGTTCTGCATACCGCGGAGGCACTCGCCCAGGTTCTCTGGGAGACCGTCACGAGGAATGCTTGGCAGTGGCGGGAGATAGAAGAGCTTGAGGCGCAGCGTTCCCCGCACCTTGCTGAGATTTTGACGGAAGTCTTGCGAGAGCATCGAGATGTGCGATCGCGATGCGATGCTTGATGGGCCCGAAACGCTTCCCGTCGGGTTCGAGACGCCGTGAACGGGGAGGTCAAGCACCATGCATCGTGCGAAGCATTGACTGGCCACCCGCTCGAAAATGACACCCGTTCGGCCGAACGCGCCCTCGCGGTTGATGTAGGCGAGCATGGGCTCAGCTCGAGAAGCCTGTGATGCGAGCTCTGCAGCTGCTTCGCGTTCCTGCTGCTCTCGCTTTGCTGCTTGCTTCTTGGGACTGCTGAAGAAGCGACTGAGACCCTTGAGCGTAGGACTGCCGTGCTCGCGTCGGATCGGCGACGAAGGACGTTGAGGCTCCACGAGATGAGCATCCCGCTGCACCACGAGGGTCAAGCTGAACTCGAGATTCTTGTGCTGGATCAGCTCGAACTCTTGTGCGATCTTGCTGACCGCGCCACGACCAGCTCTGAGTGGCACTGTAGCGGTCTTGACCATGTGAAGTCCATTATCCAAGATGCAGTGGAACGATGTCGGTCGCGAAGGTACGGGAAGATCCGTGGATGTGAAGGAATCCACCAGAACAAAGACCTTGCCCGCAGCCTTGCGAGCACTCGAGCCTTCGCGGAACTCGCGCATCTCCTTCTTGTAGTCGTTGATATCGCTGGGTCTGCGCAGCTTCTTCCAAGCTTTGCCGCTGTCCACATCGCCTGCAGCTGCCGAGTGGGTGACTTTGTCATCGATGCCCTTGAAAACACCGCGGTCGTTGACATTGTAGTTCAGATCGACCTTCTCGTAGATACGAGACAACTCCTTCTCGATGTTGTTCTGAAATCCACCGTCGACGGCGCGTTGAAGGCTGACATCGAGCATGGCTTTGCTCTTTGCGAGATCAGCGCTGATGCTCTGGCGTGTGGGAAGCTCAACCGGCTCGTCTTGGGGCTCGCTGATCGGCTCGGTGGCGATTGAGGCGCTGTTGGTGTCAACGTCGGCGACTTCGACGGCAGCTGCGGTGAAGGTAGAGCGTGCGTCGCTGGTGCTCATGCTTCGTTTACGTCTGGCTTGGCCATTCTTGCTACGGCGACGGGCGATGATCTGATCGGCTTGCTGCGCTGGAGTCAGGTGCGTGGCGACGGGACTGGTGTCTCTGTCATCGGCGGCAGACTCCTGCAGCGCTTCTGGAAAGAGGCGACTCCCATTGTCAGAGTCAATGGTGTCGAGCAAAGGAAGATCCATGACGTTAGCTTTAGGCTTGAGCTCCTGAGACATGGGCTGGCTGAGATCTGCCTTTACCTTGAGCTCCGTGCCCAGCAAGTCAAGAGGACTCTCGAGCTGATCGAGTTCCTTGACGGGGCTCGGAGGTGGAATAGGCTTTGTCTCAGTAGCGTTTGACTCGCGGTGGAGAAGCTGGACAGGAGCACTTGGTCGAGCTGCAGGCAGTGCCTTGGTCTGTGGTCGAGCTGTGTCCTGGACGGGCGCCGTCGAAGGTCCTGGCTCACTCCCGCGCGGCATTCGCTTCTGCTGCGAAGTGTTTCGCTTGAGGGCAGACGAGTCGGTTGTGGCAGCGTCTAGACCTGAGAGGCCGTCTTTCGGATCGTCGACTGTCGCGCGCTCAGCTTTGGCTTGCTCTTGGTTGAGCTTCTCCTTGGCGACGCGCTGAAGGATGGCATCACGCGAGATGTGCGGTCGTCCTCGGATGGAACCGTTTCGACTGGTTGGTGGAGGGATCGGCGCCGGCGCTGGGGCAATGTCGGGCTGCGTGTGGCTGCGAGCAAAGTCGCCCAGAAGAGGTGTCGGCATCTGAACGTCCAGGCTGATCGGGTCCCATGCAGGAAGCTGCGGCAGTGTAACTTGATCCGGACGTTGAGCGTCCGCAACGTTCTCGACCTGAGCCGACAGGGGTTCTGGAACCAATTGAGTACCTGATTCGCTTTGTCGGTTGCGCAGACTGGGACTGTTGAGAATGTCATCCCGGAGAAGCTCGTCCATCATGCTATCAACACGATCAGCCGCGGAGAGGCGAGCAAAGGTGTTCTCGCGCTCTGGTGCAAAGCCTGGATCGTCCGAGCAGGGCTGAGGAAGAGGTGCATGGTGCTCGACGGAGAGATCCTGCAGCTGAAAGCTGGCGTCCCCTGGCGTCGGACTGGGAGGACCTTCAAAGGAAGATGTCTCGTTGCTGTCGGAGGAAAGGTCTGGTTCTGACTCGGCTGAAAGCGGTTCGGCAGTTCCAGCTTGGTTGATTATCTGAAGTTGTCGCATAGGCCCTTGCAAAGTGGTGACACCCTTGCTGCCGCGCAGCCAAAAGTCTGCATCCTCGGGATCATGGTCATCATCCTGGGCCAGGTCAAGGCTCTCTGTGTCGAAACTGCTCTCCTTGTCGAACTCCTGAACGTCGAGGATCTCGTCGAATGTGACTGTCTTTCTGCGCTCTTTGCGAAGAGGGCTTGACTCGATACGAGAGGTCTGTGGCGAGCCGTGCATGAAGCGCGGACCATGCAGCCGATTAGAGACAAGAAGACCTTTGGAAGCGGAAGCGGGGCTGGATGGAGAAGCTGGGTGTGCTGCTGTGCGAGAAGGCGTGGTGGGAGACGAAGGCGAAGAGACAGGGTCGGTGAGGCCAGCTTGCTGACGGAAGACCGAGTTACTGACGTAGTTGGACTCCTGAAGCCTGCCCAAGCTCTTGCGAGGAATCTTGCGCTGTGGACCTTTTGCGGCAGGAGCAGAAGCGTAGAGATTGAAGGGGCTGCTGTTCTCCGCATTCTCCTCGTCAACGGCGGGGGAGAGCTCTGGCTTCAAGCTCTGCTGGACAGCGTTGGGAGAGTTTGAGACGCCGATGCCAAGCCCGAAGGAGGGCGAGGGGAGAGCCTTACGGGGAGAAGAGCCAGCGGGCGAGTTGGTGAGCGAGGAAGGCTGACTACCGCCATCGATCTGCTTGAAGATGCTGTTGGATACGAGGCCGTGATTGCGAAGAGACTTGAAGTTCTGAGTCTGCTTCTTGGGGCTATGAAGCGAAGGGTGCTCCTCGTTGGCATGCTCTGGCGAAGATTGCGAGTACGATACGGTTGTAGCTCGCTTTGCGGTTCGGAGAGGTGACCATCCTGATGTGCTTGCACCGAGGATGGCGGATGTGGTGGAAGGCGGTGTTGCAGAGGCCAAGGCGCTGGATGAGCCAGCTTCTGCATTGTGGTCGCTCATTGCGACGGATGTAAGCAATATCAGCTGGCTTTCTGCTGTTGTGAGATGATGCGGATGGGAAGACGATGGTTTGTGTTGCTGTGGTTAGTGCTCCTAGTGGTGATTGTCTAGATTGGATGAGATGCGATGGAAGATCAAGGAGAGCGACGAACGATGTGGTTGTAGAGGAGGAGGAGAGGAAGCCCAGTTGCTTGCCGGGACAAGGCGCAGGCAACCAACGGTACCGAAGTCCCCCACTCAGTCTGTGAAGGCAGCGGCGCTGGCCGGCTGTTCCGGTAGCAAAGCAGTGACAGGCCAAGAGACAGCTCCGCTCTACCTCTGCCTCCTCTCTCGTCTGTCACGTCTGATGCGCCAACGGTGTTCAACATCTACTTTGTTTTTTTTGGGACTTGATCAGCTGCGAACCCGCTGCTGGCCTTGAGGGTTGTGATTGCGCTCAGCGAGTCGATCAAGCAGCGCAGGACTGGGTCTGTCTCAGCGATGCATCTCTCAGCAGCAGACCTTGAGTTCATGCGTAAAGCTCCCTCCCGTCTGACCGTCTTTTCTTTTCGCATTGCGGTGGCCAGCGGCTGATCCGACTGAAGCTCATCAACCACGTCGGCCATGGCATTGAGCTGCTGTGCCACTTGACTCATCCCTCACAGCCACCTCGAAAGAGCCGATGCTTGACCGTGGGAAAATGTGACCTCTTCGAGCGCAGAACGGCGCCTCCTCCTCCCTTTCTACGGTCACCTTCGCCGCCAGCCAAGCGCTTACTCACACGCCATGATCGTTTCGGGCCGTGCCGTTCCCCTGCGTCTGGCCTCGGTTCGTGCCGAGGTCAGCATCAGCCTCATGCTCATCATCAGTCGCTGAGCCACTTGAGCTTATCCTCATCCACCGTCGGAACGCTTCTTCTCGTTCACGTTGACGCGTTTGGCCAACTTGGAATCACGTGCTGTCTGTCACTCAGCAATTTTCGCAGACTGGGCTGCAGTTGGTCGAATTTCATTCAGACACATGCACCTCTGGTTGCTTGTCGAATCGAGTTGGGAGCTTGTATGTCTGCGGCTTTCAGTCGTCTACATCAGAATAGATGGCTACAGGAGATGGCGATCGGTTCGGCGCAAAGCTACTGCTCCGTCCCGCGTAGGAAGCACAGCGTTCCCCCATCCTGGATCTGTGTCCCAGCATCTGCGATCCGTCCTGCGTAGGCGACTCCATCACCAAGCTGTTCGGATACACCAATTTCGGCTTGTCGTAGTGACAAGACTGGCTCATGTTGAACGTCTTGATCGCCGACTCCTTCTGTGGTGTAGACATGACCAGCAGCCTCTTTGAGTTTCCGAACGAGGATGGAGGTGAAGCGGCGAACGAGGCCATCGACGCTAAAGCAGGTGAGCGCATGCTGGCCGCTTTCTCCGCCCTCTGCGATAGCGAACGACTGTTGGCAAAGCCAACGTCGAGACTGCTTCTTGAGTGCGTAAGCTTGCCAACGGTCGAGCTGACAGGTTGGGTGAATACGGTGTTGGTGTTGCTCCTGGAGAACACGCCGACAGGCGCTCGCATCTCCTGCGCCGGACCCGAAGTGGCGCTGACACTGCGAGATAGCCTTCGCCCCATATCCACCTCTCGTCCACGTCCCAGCATGCTCGACCGTTCGGCCATGATGGTTCGCTTGACTCTTCTGCCTGCCTGCTCCTTTTCCAATACGTCGGACAGGCCCCCGGCGACTACGGATGCTGATGGCAGACCACCTGGTGCCACACTTGCGCTCCTCTTTGGGCCACGCATCGGCGGTGACCCCGAGGATCCTGTGCGTACGCTCTTGATCGGTCGTGCGGGCGTACGAGGCTGGAGCGAAACGAAGCACTTGCTCCTGAACAGAGAACATTGTCGAGGCAGGCTTGCTTCGAAATGCGGCTCCACCACGCTCGAGCACAGCCATTGCGCATCGTCCATATCGTCATCCTCCACCAACTTGCGAACCGAGGAGCCAAGCAGCATGCTTCTCGTCTTCTTCCTCGTCTGGCTCGCTTTGTCGCTCTCCATCGTCTCGGCACCGATGTCCGAGAGCAGGTCGGCAGTATCGGAGCCCACGCCCGCAGCGACCTGCCTGAGACACAGAATGTCCACGAGAGCCTCGAGCCTCTTGCTCAGATGCTCCACCGTCAGCACCTCTCCGCCTTGCATCTCGAGCACATCGCCTTCGGAATTCTCGCCGTCGTCGTGTGACGAATCTGTTGCCACCCTTCTGCGTGCTTTCTGGTTCCAGGCGAAGGCGTCGTTCGAGTCGATCTGCGGTCGTGTGCCTCTCCATCGTTTTGCCTTTTCTAGCTTGCGTGACCTCTTGCGCGGCTGGTCGCTATCCAGTTCGGTCGCTGCGGCCGTCTCGGATCTTGACATCGTGTGCTTGCTAGCTTCGAGGGCGGGCGTGCCAGGCAAGCGAGAGCGTGCTGTTTCCAAAGCTTTTGGGTCTTGCGAGGCAACGTGCAGCAGGCACATGGTGATTAGAATCTGGAGCTGAATCCTGTTGAGCGAGAGAAGACGTTTGTCAGTCATTCTGACAGTAGGTGTGACCGTATAAGCAAGTGCCAATACTCACTCTCGGCTCTGCATGGACGATACCCAGAGCTCGCGCAATGAGTGTGCGTCCGTCGACTTGATATCAGAACCAGCTGCGTCCATGGCTCGCTGAGCGAGCACCATCTCGTACTCGGACGCATCGTGCGATCCTTCTGTGCATTCTAGGGCGCAAGTGCCGGTCGTAGGCAGCAGCTTGGCGACCAAAGCTTGATGTCGATGTGAGATACCGCTGTTGGACTTGATCAGCTGGCAAAGGCCTAGTAGGACGTCTTGCGAGTCATGCGACGACCTCAGGCGGTCGATGCATTTGAGAAAATGAGCCAGGCCGCTGTGGTGCTCTCCAAGCCAGAGGGTCTCCGCATACTGCTCTGCCAGCGAGTCGTGCGCGACGTTGCTGTGTCGAGAGCACATCTCTCTTGGCAGTGTTGAGTCGTTGCTGCCAAACCATGAGGCGCCGTCCGGCTGCTCCACGAAGCACGCATGGTTGATCTGAAGAGGTGCCGCAGTGATTGCGACAAGCCGAGATGGACCGGCCTCACAATGGAAGTTGTCTCCCATCTTTCGGCACTGTCGGCGCCATCAGGGCTGTCGAAGCTGAGGTTCCTTGATGGTGTCAAGAAGGAAGCCTCTCGGAAAGGCTGGTTGGTTGACTGTCGGTCCTTACCGCGCGCTTCCTGAAATTTCATCCAACACCTCCACCGCTCATCAACGCGAGACGCGCCTCGCGAATCTCTGCCCTGCATCAAACACCCTGCCAAACGAGCAAGTGATCCTTTTTCATACAAACGAGGCTCACATCAAGATCATACATCAGGCTTGATCATGCAATTCCTGAGCAGCTGTGTTTTACTTCATATTGAATGTAGTTCGGAGACACTGTCTACCGGCATTTAGACCTCAAATTCAATGGTCCAGTCCGAGATGATGGGTACTGCCGGGTCCTTGATGATCAGCTCAGACGCCGCGTTGGAACCTAGCCCGAAAGTTGCGCCCTTGCTCGACGAGCTTGCGCCGCTCTTCCAGCTCCACTCAAGAGTAGAAGCCTCCTCGTGGTTGCCGACGCGCTTGCTTTGGATTCGGACTGCCTTTGGCTCCTTCTCCAGGCCGAGCACGAGCAGCTTCGACACGCGCACGCTGTCGATCGACTTGGCGAAGGCATTCTTCTCCTTGTATGGCTGCAACTGTTTGCTGTCACCCAGGATGAGGCCTGCGTCTGCCATCTTGACACCAGCCTCGTCGATGCTTTGCAGCGAATGTGTGCCGGATGCGCTGGATCGAGTCCACTCGAAGCGACGCCAGACGAACTGTCCCTGCTCAAAGTCGTACGTCTGACCATCGTCAAGGTACAGGCTTCCCTCGGCCAAGACATTCGTCGCTCCGCTCTTGCCGGTGCGTTCTTGCTTGTCCAAGGCAATGATCAGAGTGAATGGATCGTTGCGACCCAACTCTGCAGCGCGTCTCGCTCGTTCCCGCAATGGCAGAATGGATCCGCCGCGGTGGAGTAGCGGCAATTGCTCGGTCAGTGGCGCCGTCACGGTGACGTGACGGCCACGCTCGCTGCCAGGATAGATCTCATGCGTAAAGTAGTTGTAGTAGGGTCGATCTTCGGCCAGATAGACTTGAACAGATTCGACGTTCTTGTCTACGGCCGGACGCACCAAAAGGCCCGAGTCACCAACATAGTATTGTGTGTCGACCTCGAAGCCCTGTGGATCGTTGGGGAACATGAGGTACTGAGGGCGCAGCACTGGCATGCCCGTGACGGCGTTGTCTTTGAAGGCCGTGTACCACATCGGCAGCATCTGGTATCGCAATTTGATGAGATCCCGGACGGCGCTTCGAAGCGGCTCCTCTAGCAGGTATGGTTCCCTTCTCTTGGTGTCAATGTGCGCATGCGCACGGAAGAAGGGCTCGAAGATACCTGCCTGATACCAGCGCACGAGCATGTCGGACGGCGGATTGCCAAAGAATCCGCCAATGTCCGCACCGCAGAAGCTCATTCCGCCGATGTTGTTTGCCAAGATCATCGGCACGCTGACCGCGAGGTGCTCCCACGTGCCGAGATTATCGCCGGTCCAGATAGCGCCGTACTTTTGCGTTCCCACCCACCAGGCACGCGAGAGCACGAAGGGCCTTCGTGGCTTGCCGCCTCCCAGTGAAGCGGGGACCGAGAGCTCCCGATCGCGAAGTGCCCGCGCGGTCTGGTTGTGGAAGAGGATGCCGTTGATGTTGTGCAAGTCTCGGTGCTCCCATCCACCTGCGTGAATCACGTCCTTGGGCGAAGTGACCTCGGGACCGTTGAAGATGGCGGGCTCGTTCATGTCATTCCAGACGAACACGTTGCGAGCGTTGGCGCGAATCTTGCCGGTGAGCTTGCTGCCTGCCAGGGAGAACTGATCGGCCCACCATTGCCAGCTGGCAGGCTCAAACATGTCGAGCCAGCTGGCGCTGCCGCTCCAGCACCAGCCCTCGTACTCGCCCTGACCATTCGAATCCTTGACGAGCAACTTCTTGTCCTGGGCCTCAGCGTATAGCCAGTAATCTCGGGTGCGCTTGAGATGAGGATCGACGATGATTACAAGCTTGCGTCCCTTGTCGTCGAGCGCTTTGACCATGCCCTCGGGATCTTTGAAGGCCTTCTCATCCCAGACACCGTACATGTGATCCTTGCTGTACTCGATGTCTAGCCACATGACGTCCATGGGGATGTCTTCGTCGTCGAATCGTTGGCTGACGTCTTTGACGTCGGTGTCGGTGAGGTAGTTCCATCGACACTGGTGGTATCCGATGGCAAAGTACTGCGGCAGAACAGTACGACCGACCGTCTTGGTGAATTGGGCCATGTTGGTCTGAGCATCGGCCGAAGTGAAGATGAACAGATCAAGAATGCCGGATTCGGAGAAGAAGTGCGAGAAGGAATCGACTTGCGAAGATTTGGAGCCGGACGACTTGGTCTTGTGCAGATCGATCCAGGTCTCTGCACCGTTGAGCCAGAAGACGCTGACAGCCCTGTCCTTGCTTTGCGCATGCAAGACGGGGACACTACCGTAAAGGCTCATAGGAGAGTTGTGGTCGTACTCGAAAACGTCGGTGTTCATCAGTCGATAAGGCTCGTTGAAGCGATCCTTCTCGTCTGTACTAGCATCACCACCGACAGGAGCCCTGGTGGATCGCAACGATAGTGGCGAGGCATGCTCGGGAAGTCCAAAAAGATGCGAGTATCCCGGGAAGGTCATGTCCAACGCCAAAGCCTCGGGACCCTTGGGCTTGCTGTCGCGACGAGACGCCCAGGTCTCTTCCCATTCGCCATTGTCCTCCTGCTCAAATCCAGCCCACTGAGAGACGAGCGACTCGGCGTACTGGCTTGCAGATGACGAGCTGAGGATGGACCTCTTATTCCGTTGGAAGACGAGCTGGGGAACCTCTTGATCTTCTTGCTTGACTGTCGGGAACTGCTCTGGCTTCTTGCGGTAGTGCTCCATGTGCATGAGGCCTCGGTCGTTAAGCACGACCTGAACCTGGCCGTCCCGAAGAATTTCGATCCTGAGCGGAGAGTAGGTAAGCTTGACCGAACGTGACAGCTGTGGGCCGAAATGCACCTGGAAGCCGTCTTTGCTTGTCTCGATGCGCGTATCCGAACGAGACGAAGCCAGCTCTGGAAGCTGCTCGATTGCCCATTGCGAGGCTTGATCGTAGCGCTTCCAGCCGCCATATCGCTCGCCCGTTTGATCAGCCCGGACTCGAGCGGTGCCGTCCTTGAAGAAGGTGAGGGAGAGCTCGAACTCGATATCTGGGTGGAGCGCAGATGACAGAGGCAGGTTGATGCTGGCATTGCTGTGCACAAAGTTGGGCGCCTGGCTGCCGGGTACGAAGTACGGCGAGGTGAACGGCTCTTTGTGATCCTGTTGCCATTGCTCGACGTAGTCAGACTGCCTGCGAATCCTACGACAGAAGGACGAATCGCGGCACTTTTTGAAATCGTGCTCTCGTACCGCCTGAGCTTGCCCAGCAAGCAAAGTGCCTGCTACCAAGAGGCATGCGCACAGCAGAATGCATATGCGAGTGCGCGTACCCGTCATCTTGACGCTGACGTCGAGCAAGAGAAGAGGAGATGATGGTAGAGAGAGTGCAAGGCGCGATACATTTGGAGCTGCACATTGGCTTCCATTTTTGGGTCCGTGCCTTCTCAGCCAGCGTTGCCTCTCGCACGATTTTGCTTGCCCGTGTTCCGGAAATCGGCCTCGATAAAAGCCGCTTTGAAATTTGAGAAGAAAAGTGATATCGAAGTGGACCCTTTCGTTGCTGCTGCTTCACGTGTTCTTGTTCACCTTTCACCAACTAGCTTGCTTCTATCATCTTGATTGTTGCTGTTTGCTACTCTTCGAAATGGTTCTCTTCGTCATCGGCCTCGGCCTTGCTGATGAGCACGACATCACACTAAAAGGATTCGAGGCCGTCAAGTCTTCCGAACGCATCTATCTCGAGAGCTACACAAGCATCCTCATGGTCCCTGGCTTCAAGGAGCGCCTCGAGAAGCTCTACCAGAAGCCCGTCATCTTGGCACACCGCGAAACTGTAGAGCTCGAAGCCGAATCCATCCTTGAAGGCGCTGCCACCTCCAATATTGCGTTCCTCGTCGTCGGCGATCCGCTCTCGGCAACTACACACACCGACCTCATCCTCAGAGCAAAGCAGAGCTCGCCACCAATTCCCGTCAAAATCATTCACAATGCCAGCATCATGACCGCCATCGGCTCGAGCGGCTTGGCGGGTTACAACTTTGGCCAGACCGTCAGTGTGCCATTTTGGACCGAAGACTGGAAGCCAGATAGCTGGCTAGACCGCATCGGCGAGAACCTTCATATCGGTCTTCATACCCTCGCACTCTCTGACATCAAGGTCCGAGAGCAGAGCGCCGAGGACATGAGCAGAGGTATTCTTCGCTACCAGGATCCCAGATACATGCTCATCCCCCAGCTCATCTCACAAGTCATCGCCGCAGCGCAGTCCCATAAGGCCGACTATCTCCATCCGGAACAAACTCTCGGCATTGCCCTTTGCAGAATGGGTTCTGAGGAGGAACGTATTGTTTCTGGCACGTTGCAAGAGCTTCTCGACATGGCTAAGCCAACTCCGGAACAGGCGCAAGCCGAAGAGGCAGAGGACGATGCAGATGAGCTTGCCAGCGAAGCACAACTAGACAAGCGACGCGCTGCAAGAGCCGAAGCTCGCGCCAAGCAGGCATTCGGCGAGCCGCTTCACAGTCTCGTCATCGTCGGCAAGCGTTTGCATCCTTTGGAGCGCGATTACGCCGCCAGCTACGCGTGTCCAGGCAGCAAGTTCCTGGATGTCGCTCGCGATGTCTACGGCTGCAAGGAGTGATCCGCAGATCGCACGCCCGTCTCACGACTCCCATGGACGGCCCGAGGTCGTTCGTTCCTCGCAGTGCCCCCACTTGTAACATCTAAGAGTCTCAGCAAGGAACTCAGGATCATCACCGAGCACAGACACGGACAAACAAACATGTGAACAGATCAGGGTCATGACATTGGATCGGTGTACCAAGAGATCAAACAAATTTGACGTCGCGGATGGTATCTGGCGTGCCGCTACGCCGCTTCTGGGGCGCTTCTAAGCCTGCGTGATCAGGCGTGCTCGCTCTGAAGAACCTGTTCAATGCAGGCTTGCCAGATTTGAACGGGGTTCCGTGAGCTGACGAAGGTCGCGGACTTCCTCGACGGTCCGAGGCCTCGGTTTTCGTGTGGAGATTTGCCTCGCTGTCGTTCTTAGGCGTCTGGCCATCCATCGTGGTCTGCCTGGCTCTGCGAAGGCTGTTGCTGTGTCCGATACGTCGGGGCAGAACTCGATGCCACGCTCCGCCTTCTGACTCCGAGTCAGAGCTGGACAGATGACCGTCTGCTTTCGCGATGCTGGGTAGCTCTGGCGCCACTGCTGTAACATGCCCGTCGGCTCGCGCGACGCTGAGAGGCGGCTGCGCTAAGGCCGATACTGAGATCTTTGGCGCTGCCCTGACTGATGCATCCATGCTTGATTCGCGCGATGCCACACTCCTGCCACTGATGCGGCCTGAGTCGATGTTGAGGTTCACGTCTTCGTTTGGCTCCAGGCTGAGCTGATCCGATCGCGCAGCCGAGATCGCGTTGTCCTCGTCTTCAGATAGATATGCCGCATGCTCAGAAGCCTCGCCGTTTTCAGACCTCTCTGTCCAATCTGAAGACATTCCCGCGAGATCGTCGAGCTCAAAAGCACCTTTCTCCTTGACCTTTCCGGGAGCTCCGTGACGTCGGCTGTTTGCGACGTAACGGTCCTCCGTGAGGGAGGACTTGGCTCGGTGAGAGCGTGACGCGCATGTTACGATGTCTGAAGAGGGCAGCCTGCCCAGATCTTGACCCGAACGTGTCGCGATGGCGGCGGAAGGAGCTTTGTCACCTGCCTGCTGTCGACGGATCGGCCCTCTCCGCTGAACCGAGTACCTCGATAGCCGTTGTCGATCGGCTGCGCGATTCGATGAATCTAGGGATTCCAAAAGCATGAGGAGGCGGGTTCCAGCTCGCGGATTCGAGAGCATGTCGATCAGGCTTTCCTCGCGTGGAACCGCACGACGAGCGACTCTGTTGAGAGGAAGTTTGTTTCTGCCTCTCATATCGTTGCGCATCGCGCGTTTCGGGTTCGTGGTGTTGTTCAAGGTGCTAGAGCCTAGAGCCAATGGTTGAGAGCCGACCGAAGTGTTCCCACGGTCAAGGTGGGGTCGTAGATGCTCAGCAGCGGAAGCGACATTTGCGCTTGGTTCCGTTCGCGGATTTTGAGGAGGCTGCGTCGATACGCCTTTCCTCGCAGGTGAGATCTGAGGTTGTGCGACATCAAGCCTTTGTTCAAGGCGAGCAGTCGCTCTGTTCGGGGAGGCCGGAACCACAACGTTGCTCGCGGTCCTACCTTCGGAGCGCTTCGAGCTGCGTCCAATTCTTGTGAAACCTGCGTGCAGCAGAGGCACTGATCTCGATCCCCTTGTCAATCCTACGAATACGAACACCGCCAGCAGCATGATGAGCTGCGCGATGGAGAGCCTCTTCTCGAGAAGAACTTCTTCGGCTAGAATCTGCACCTCGCGAAGGAGTGCTCGGCGCTCGTTATCGGCTTGTTGACGGTGGACGTCGAATTCGAAGATGGCGCGCTGCAGATCAACCTGCTGCCTACGCTTGAGCGACTCGATCTGCTGCCAATTGCTAGCATTCAAAAGTCGAAGCATGTCAGACATGCGAATCTCCTGTCGCTTTTCCATGCGTGCAAATACCTCGCGCAACATTTGACCGCTGTGTTCGATGTAGCTGTGGCTCAGAGTCGCGTTGGACTCAAGAGCACTGAGACGCCTGTGGATAGCTCGGTATACTGACTCGCTCCCTGGACTGCCATGCTGGGCCGAGGATGCTCCACCAGAACGTTGTGCGTTTGCACGACGACCCCGATCGACATCATGATCCGCAGCGCCTCCGACTTCAGAAGCAGAACTCGCTTTGACTGGCAGACTCTCGGGAACAGAGCTTGGTCCGGCAATCGATCCATTACTCGCCTCGAATGGTAGGTGTTTCGTTTCGGCGCCACGTCGATAGGCAACTTGCAACTGGTGAAAGGGCCGTGTACTCTCTCGAGGTTGGACGCACCTGTCGCTTCTGTCTGAAGGAGCTGCAGGATCGTCTTCCGGGGCGCACTGTGCCTGGTCATCATTTCCGATCGCCGTGGACCGACTTGAAGGTGTCGAGCCTGAGCTCGTCTGCTTGGTGGATTGCCCCGATGCTGACGGTGAGTCATGCGCAGAGGCGTTATCACCCTGTGGCACGAAGATTTCCGCTGCTTCGTGCTCCGGAACTTGAAGTGTCTGACTTTGGTTTTGCAACTTGCGTTGGAAAGCCTGCTCGTGTTTTCGCCAGATGTCCTCGTCTTGCGCTGCGAGAACGGCGGCGTCGCGGTTGAGTGATGACTGTCCCAATTGTGATGCTTCCACTTGTGGTACGTCCGCTGGGCTAGGCAGAGGGTGCAGCACGTCTTGTGGGATCTTCGGGTCAGCCTCGAATGACTCTGAAATGGCATCCATCTCTCCGTCTCGTTCTTCAAACTCTCTCTTGTACTCTTCCATCTCGGTGATTCCGTAGACACGAAGCAAGCTGACAGGGCAGTAGAATTCGCTGCCAAAATGCTCGAGGAAGTCGATGCGGATATAGCGGAAGAATGCCTCGGACCGAGGCGCAGACGGTATTCGGAAGACCTGTTGACCTCGAATGTTGCGAGCACGAAAGACGCCGAGCTGCGTCCAGTCACTCTCTCTGCCAGTCAGCTGACGGGCGGCCGTCACCGTAAACTTCTTGAACATGTTGCTGAAGAATTCGTAGTTGGCAAGCACCAGAGTGTCGATTTTGATCTCCTCGCAAAGCTCGACGATGACAAACTGGCTGGCCCCTTTGAGCTTGCTTCCAGGACGTGGACATGGCGACAGCATGTACCGATCCTTCTTCTCGCTGAGAATGGAGCTCGCAAACTTGGCCTCCGGATTTGTTCTGTGCACGACCGCTGCGCAATCCAGAGAGGCAAAGTTCCATCGATGCTTGAGCTTTGAGAGCTGCGAGCCTGTATCGCCTGCGGACACACTGGAAGCTACTTGTGAGCCTCTTGGAGCGCTCGGTGTGGAGGAATCAGGACTCTCGGTCGGAGGCTCGGTGACATAGGGTTCTTTGGGTCCGCTTGTCTGAGATTGGCCCGTATGTCCTGGTGCAGGGGGAGTCGATGCAGACTTGTCTGACGAGCCGTCGAAGCCGCTTGAAGGCGCCGTCTGGTGGTCAGATGAGCTCTGCTGCGAGCGTTGATCGATGTTCGAGTCTCGGGCTCTGGTATGCGTGTCTGCCTGCCGCGAAGGAGCATTCGTGTCAAGCGAAGCTGGTGATGCTTTCGCAGACCTGGCCTGCGCGAGCGATGCATTCGGTTTTGGTTCCCTAGCTTGGCCAGGATGGATCTCGGCATGGCGTTCCTTCCATTCTTTGAAGCTAAGGAATGCACCCTGCTCTTGCTCGGCTGACCAAGCATCGTACTCGCTCGTGTGGGGAGCATCTGGATGCCCTAGAGCCGCGCTCTCGGCTTGGCTCGGATTGCGAGCATCGTTTGCACTCGCTTTCCCATCGCCTTGCCCGCTGTGAACCTTTTTGGAAGCCTGGTCAGACGCCGGATGCCACTCGTGCTGTCCGTCTCTCTGCCTCCAGAAGCCTTCGTCGCCCGGACCCGGATACGACGCATCTGGTCGGCTGATGGAGGATGCGGCGGCGACTTCGCCCGGTCCCCCCTCGACTGGCGAGGCAGAGGTGCCAAGCTCTGGAAGGCGACCGACTTCGGAGTGTGGAATTCCTGCAGCTTCTCGCACTATGATCGTACCGGACACAGCGTATGTAGCACTGGGTCGTTTCTCGCTCGCTTTGTCATCCGAGCCTGGTCGGATCAAAGGCTCCACGTCCGGAAGATCGCAAACAAGTAGATCAGCGGTCACACCGGGTGCGAGCGAGCTCGAGGCTGACTGACGTACGACGCCTTCGGACCCTATTGAAGGATTGCTGCAGACATGGTCGAAGAAGTCCGTCGACCTTCTGCATCCAGGACGAAGCCCGACTTGCTCTGCATCTGGCACTACTACGGAGCCTGCTAACGCTACCGGCGAAGCGCCTACATGGACGCGATCATGTCGTTCGGATGAAATACTTCCACCGCTAGCAGAGTCATCTGCGGCCGGATGCGACCCCGAGTCGAGGAGCGTGAGAGAAGGTCTGATGAGCTGGGCCGACAAGAGCAAGAACGCCGGCCAGGAGAAGTGTGGGCGCATGGCGGCGAGGACCGTGTCTCGCTCAAAAGCAGCCTCGGCTCACTCTGTGGAGAGCATCCCAAGTCAACTTTGCTGATGGATGAAGCTGGGGCACGTCGTCCTGATCGATGGAAGTGGTAGTGCGATGATGACTTGACCTCTAGGAAGGAAGTCCATGGGTAACTTGTTCAGGGTCCCTGGCGAGCAGCCACCCAACTCGACGTGGAGGCACATCACTTCCGAATCCCGCAAATTCATAATTCAAGCAAGCTTCTCAAAACAACCCTGATGCCTGCCACAGTCGCTCACTTGGGCTCATACATTGGGCGGAAACAGGAAGGGCGCACCTTTGGCGTAGCTCGATGATGACGAAGACCTTTGCGAGCATTGTTCCACCATGCCCGCACCTTGCGAAGAGAGTTGTTGCCGGCCTCCCGCCTCCACGGCCCAGAAACGATGCCGCCGGCCACGCAGACCTTTGCGTTCCAAGAGCCTGCTGTTGACGGAACTTTGCTCAATGAGGCTTCGTTTTGAGCTTTTTCGACATGAATTTGTGCCATGTCTGGTCGACAAATTTCCTGCCGAACACGACAAGCGGCGCTGTTTCTTCAGCTCTTGTGACAATTTTGAGTGTTCGTTCGAATTTCCAAACGTCCTGAGCAATCCTTCGACAAACAAAATTTGGCTTTCTTCCTGTAATTATGTGGCAAAGTAACTTGCTTGGCCTGCTTGTCTTTTTTTATTCAAAGTCGCATTTGCGATTCGGACCAAAGTGGGATCTTTTCCGCGGATTTGGACAATATTTGTTTCCCTGCAACAAACACTCAGATGCCACATAAGTTACATTTTTGCAGTCATGAATTTCATGAATTTCATGAATTTCGACCGAAACGACCTCGGATTGAGTGTGCAGAGTGCATTTTCGATGCTCACACTTCGGGCATCGACGGTGTGGGGGGGTGTTCTGACATTTGCAGAAGGATGCGCCCGCTAAATTGGGTTCGGTCATCCACTGGTGCGGAAACTGTGCTTGAAGTTTCCAACTGAATCCAACATCGGAAACGAATGGTGGTCTCCATGAGTTTTCGCACAGCCAAAAGCTGCTGTGAGCGAAGCCAGAAAGCTATTCGCACAAAGCAAGGGGCGTTTCGCCCTGTTTTGTGAACAATTCACGTCGTCGACATGGACTTGCTCGGCGGCATCAGTGTTGAATCCTCCCACTGACACCATATGATCTGGTCCACTCTGCCTTGCCTCGATGCACGCACACTCAATTGACAAGATCGCTCGTTTTGAGTCCCCGAGCTCAGGATGGCAAGCAGGAGCAGCTGACTGGTTCAACGTCGACACTGTGCACTGGATGCGCTGCTAGCACGGAAAGCACGATGCAAGGCGATCGATTCTATGGAGTGGCCCAGGCTCGTTCTGTCTAGAGCCAGAGAGATGACTGGCGGATCTGATGTCCATATCCGCGAGATGCGATGATGTCAGACGATGAAAGACGGCGTGACCATGAGACTTGCTTGTCAAGGGCTGAGAGAGTCTACGAAGCGCTGGTGCCTCTGTGTTTGCAGGGGAGCGCTGCCTACGAGCTGACATGAGTGCTGAGCTTCAAACACACGGCGGCAGGCAAGGTGGGGACGAACGTGACGAACAAGATTTGGTATTTCCATGTTACAACCCGAAAAGTGATGGTACCTTTTGAGAGAGAAGACGATCCGCGGGGCTAGACCGAGCAGCACGAGTATGTGCAATGAGGGGAGAGGACTAACGAAGAAAGAGTCTAAGGGGATCGTGACTTTACGCAAAGCGACGGTGACGGACAATTGATTCAACTCTGAAGATGCTCCAAGAAGCTTAGTGCTTGTCGACGGAGCTCTCCGAGGTCTCCTCGGTGTCGTTGGACAATCGCCTCATGCCGGCAAGCTCGTTGCTGACGCAGTTCTGCTTGTCGTTGAGCTTGCGGTTGTTGACGATGAGGCCAAGGATGATGGGAGGCACCGCCAGGACAATAGCGACGATGAGGAGGATGTGCATGTAGTCGTTGTAGGCGTTGATGATTCCGGTTCGCTCCGGGGTGCCAATAGGGTAGAGCGAGGGAACCGAGAAGGGACTGCCCAGAATAGCCGCGCGCTGAGTGGCGTCGAGCATGGGGAGGTACTTCTCGTAGTAACCGGGAAGCACATTCGTCTGGACGGCACCGATAAGGGCGTTACCACAAGCACCGCCGATCTCGGTGAGGAGCAAGAAGTAGGCGGTGACGGTGGCGACATCTTGGTGGCGCACGCTGACCTGGGCAGCGACCTGCAGAGTGATGCCGAGGAAGCCACCACCCATACCCTGAAGCACCTGAGGGAAGACAGCCTGGACAGTGGAGGAGCCAGCGGCACGGTACTTGATCATGAGACCAATGCCGAGCAATCGAATGCAAGCACCCGAGACGAGGACCCACTTGTAGTTCTTGGTGCCCAGAGAGATGAAGCCGGCGGTGATGCCGAAAACGGTCAGAGCGAGCGACTGGCAGTTGGTGAAGTAGAGAGCGCCCTCGGAGTCGAAGTCCATGACGAGAATCGACCAAGTGTAGGCAGGCACCCAGGAGGCGTAGAAGCTGAAGAAGTCAAAGAAGCCGATAGCAGTGGCAAAGTGGACATCCTTGTTGAGCCTCCATCGCCTATTGAGGATGGGCTTGGGCGCGAAGATCTCCCAAACGCAGAAGGAAATGAGCATGACACCGCCGAGGACAAGCATGGCGATGATCCAGCCAGTGGACCAGCCGTCGGTCTGGAGCTTGGCGAGCTGGAGGGGCAGAAGGATGAGAAGGAAGCCGCCGCAGAAGAGGAAGAGACCGAGCGCATCGATGTCGACCAAGAAAGTGTAGACGGCCGAGAAGAAGGACATGGTCTTGTAAGGGTGAACGGGGACGAGACCCTTGGCCTTGGCACGCCTCTGGTTGACGGCAAGAGCGAGGACGATGGAGAAGGCAGCAACGGGAGCGCAGATGCTGAAGAAGCCAGGGCCCCATCGCCAGTTGACAGCGAGAACCTTTGTGGTAATCTGAGTGGCAGCCCAGAAGTTGAGGATGTAGGGCAGACTGATCAAGCCGATCGAGAGACCTCGCCACTTTGTGGAGATGTAGTCGGCGAGCACGATTTGCTGCATGATCTGAACACCGGTGTTGCCAAGAGCATAGATGACAGTACCGCCGGCGACATCACGCGTAGTCTGGGATACAGCAACGATGACGAAGCCGATGACCCAGAGGAAAACGGAGATCGCGTATGCCTGAGCACGACCGAAGACGTCGGCGAGCTTGGCGATGGGGAACTTGCCGACAGCGATGAGGACGGCCTGCACGACCGAGACGGCGGTGTAGGCCTGGTAGTCGTTGAACTCCGAGGTAGCGGCGGACTGCCATGCGTACATGGTGTTGTTGTCGAGACCAGCGAGGTAGGCGACGAGAGCGATACCAAGGATACCGACCCAGAGAGTCCAGTCAGCTACCGAGCGACCGGCTTCAGCAGCCAAGACACCGATCTGCTTGTCACCAGAGGTGTGCCCATCCGAGTGTTCATGAGAGTTGTGAGAGGCGTCATAGCGCTCAGACTGCTCAACGTCGGCGGATTGCACCATGATTGATGATGTCGACGCGACAGACGAAGGACGGAGGAGGAGGGAACGATGAAAGGGGAAAGGAGGTTGAGGTCGGGAATGAGGAAGATATCCGAAGAGAAGGAAGAAACTGTGGAACCAGGATGGGGGAACCGAGCGACGGGAAAAATCCGTTATCAGATTGAGCAGCTTATGTACTTGTTGGCCAAGCACATCGATCAGCGCATCTGAACCACATCAACCGTGTGAGGAAGACGCAGACGAAGGAGAAAAAAAATTGTGGCGACCTCGTGACTGTGCTAGCCGAGGTGTGCCTCGAGGAAGGTACCAGACGTCTTTGTGGAAGGCACTGATCGACTGCAATGGTGTCGGTGTGTTGACAGTGGTCCCGTGTGCATACGCCACAGGCAGTGGGTCGTCTCGAGTGATTCAGGGCCGGCACAATCCGGGTGAACAAACTTTTTTTCACGTCAGGTACAGAGCGAGATAGAGAGTAAGCATGCTGCATAGGGAGAGGAGAAACGAACAGAGAAGCCAAGACCAGGAAGCGAACTTCATGCATGCCGGCAAGCACCAATGAGACGATGAGAGAGCGGACTGGTTGAAGCTCAGAACGACGTGGTGTTGAGGACCTGCAGAAGTTTGACACCACCGAAAGCATATGGGCGTGAATCCGTGCACGGGAAACAAGGCTCCGAGGTCTTCCATCCGACCAACCCACCAACCAATGACAAGCTGCGACCAAGACGCAAGAGAAGCGTGAGATAGAGAGACGACCTCGCGAGCCGCGTTAAGCGATGTGCTCATAGGTCGCACAAGCGAGCTAAGCTTGCCCACGCCATCAGCTTCTTGCGTTCGGGTTTTTTTCGCCATCAGATTAAAGGATCAGATAAGAAATTGGGCAAAAAATTTTCAACTCAGAACCGTAGAGAATTCATAACCACAAACAATCGAGACTTCTTCGCTTTCGCACTCGATTGATATTCAAAAGTCGAGTTCAATTCGAGTTTTCCCTGCAAGCACTGCAGATTTTTTTTTTCTTGGCAGAGCAACTTTTTCACTCCGGAGCGGGCCAAGTGTATCAGATAAGTGATTCGTTCTTCTACCTCCCGTGCATCTATCTTCTCGAGACGGCAGAGCATCCTATCCTTCATTGTGTCGCGTGGTAGACCTTGGCCAGTCCTTCTGAGAGTGACTTGAGCCGATATCGGCCGCAATTGAAACCTTTGTGAGACGCTAGGGATCACTTACAGACATCGAGACGGCCCATATACCCGACTGATTCTCGCCTGCCTTTGAGTGTGCATTGTCCCTCGGCATAGGGAGCGCCGCCTCGTCACGTCTTGCCAGTCCGACAATAGGAGCCGCTCTCCTTCGCATGGGCCGCCAACACCGATTCGCCGAAGAAGTTGTCTGATTGGATACTGCGAAAAGAGTCGCAAGAAAGCAGTCCTCGCAGTTGAGAAGCGCAAGCCTGCTCCCCATTTGACTCACAGCGAGGTAAGGCAACGCGGTTGATCGAGTCTGTGTTGCGCAAGTAAAGGCAGTGTGTCTTGCATTCCGAGACCACTTTTCATGCGCGAAGGCAACGGGAAGTTCTACGCACGCTCCCAACGAGGGCAGAGGGCAATGGGTTCAGACACGCGGATTGCATTGGTGGGTATCCTGGCTGGTGCTGCCGGCTCGAATCAGTCGGCAAGCGCAGCCTCGTTCAAAGCTTCGGCCTCGCGCATGTTGACTTCCATCTCGAGCGACTCGCACTGCTCCTGCAGAGCATTTCGCTCGTCCTCCAGCTCCTTGTACGCCCTCTGCGCCAGCGCTTCTCGACTTGCTAGGCGGTCCACCTCTTTGCGCAGCGAATCCAGTCGGTCGGCTTTGCCTCCCTGCTCGTCCCGACTCAAACGCTCAAACGTCTCGCGCGAGATGGCTGCCTCTTCCAGCGCCTTGAACTGCTCCTTGGTCGAAGCCGAGAGCGCCTCGCTTCTCGCCTTGTAGCCACCCAGCACCTTGAGCAGCATCTTCTCGCCTTTCGCCGCCTGAGAGGCAGCAGCGCCCATCCTTGTCCGCGCCGTTGTCAACTCCTCCGCCAGCATCGCCTGATCGTTTCGCGATGCAAGCCATCGCTGCTTGAGCGCAGCCTCGAGCTGCTCAGCGGCTTCGTTGTCGTCGTCCAGCGAAGCTCCAACCAGACGCTTGAGCGCGTCTTCATTGGCGCCAGGAAATCCGAGTTGCTCCGCCAGCTCTGAACGCATCAACTCTCTAGCCGCGGAGAGTGATGCATCCGAGAGCGCATCGAGCTGCACTGACTCGGGCTCGGGATGTTTGCCTCCAGGAATGGGATGCACGTTGGCATCATGATGCAACAGTTTCGCTGTCTCGCGAGCAACGAGCAGCTGTACGCTATCGCGGTATCGCGAATCGATCTGCTTCATCAAACGCTCCAAGTCGACCTCTACCGGTCGTGGGAGGTTGCGACGCACAACCTGACTGCGGCGCGCCTCTGCCTTTGCCTCTTCCTCGGCTGCTTGACGAGCGAGTCTCGCGTCACGTTCGGCTGCGTCCTCCTCGCCGAGGGGCGCATCGACGTCAGCGTCGAGCCCGTTAGAGGCGACTTGAGACTCGGATTCTTCGTCATCGACCACAATGTCAAAGTCGTTTTTGGGAGCCGGCAGCGAAGAAAGGCTCTGCCGCAGCTGAGACTGAGCCAGGTTTCGCGCTCTTCTGACATCTCTTGGCGTCTCGTATCCGGCTTGATGCCTGTCCTCGACATTGAGACCCAAGCCATCGCGCAATGGTGTCCTTTGAGGAGTGCTGGCACCCGCATAGGATTGCGACTGTCTGCCAGAGTGGGGCATGTCGCCGTTTCGAAGGCCGGGGGTCAAAAGCGGATTTGGTGTTTGCGGAACGAAAGATTCGGGTGTCTGACTCGTGTCTGTTAAAGACGACGAGAGATCCACATTGGCATCACCGAGCAACGGGGTCTGCGCAGAAGACATGAGGCGAAGGTTTCTGGCCTCCCTCATGACTGAATCCTCGTGAGCAGACACCTGCGGAGTGCGCGCCGTCTGCGCTGAGTCGAGCGCCGAATACCTTTCGAGCAAGCCATCAGTGGCGTCATCGCTTCCGTCTTGGACCAAGGAGCGTGCGCGTTCGCCTGCTTGGCCGATCTTGACGATAGCTTCGAGTTCGTCTTGATCGACCTGAGCGGCGGGCAGGTTGAGTTTGCGACGTTTGGTGATCTGGTCGGCCTCCTTGAGCTTGCGGATCTGATCCTCGTTGCGACCTGCGATGGCTTGTTTGGCTTGCTTTGTCTTTTCGTCGGCTTCGCGCTGGCGTTTGTTCTTGGTAGGATCGTCAGGCCCAGCATTTCGATTGTTGAGGTCCTGCAACGTCTTGCCGACAGGTGCTTTGTAGGATTTGGAAGCTTCTGCGCTGGTGTCGTAGAAGCCGGGAGCAGGTTGCTTTTCAAAGGGAATGTCGGCGTTGTAGTCGATGACGCCCTTCTTGGGCTTTTGCTTGATGGTGATGCCGGCTGCCTTGAGCTCTCTGCGCTTTTGGAGCATAGCGAGGCGACGCGCTTCTTCGAGTGCACGCTCGCGAGCCTTGCGTTTTGCTTTCTTGCCTTGCGTGTTGGCGAGACGTGCCCGCGCTTCGGAGAGCATCTCCTTCTCATCCTCGTCCATGTCGATCGGGTCTGGCCTGGCAGGCTTGGTCTCGGGGTCCGGGTCGATCTCTCCGGGACGTAGACGACGGACATCGTCAGCACTGGGAACGGCTTCGCCTGTACCAGTGAGGCCGAGAGAGCTGCTGCTAGCATGATTGTCTTGAGCCTCCGCCTCATCAAGGAGCTTCTGGTAGCGCTCGAGGCACTGATTGGCGGTCCTGCCGACGAGCGGAGCTATGGTGCGCCATTGGGTTGGCATAAGCTTGGCGAGGTGAAGCAGCTTCTCGTCCTCCTCCCTGGACCATTCGGTCTTTTTGATGGAGGGATCGAGCCATTCGTACCATCTTGCCTTGCATTGCTTGGGAGTCTTGCGCACCAAGAGCGAAGAGATTCGAGCCCATTGGTTCTTTCCATACTTTGAGATGGCGGCCTTGAGGATCTCGTCTTCGGTGTTCTTCCAAACACCGCCTTTGATGACGACGCGAACCATGATGCGCGAAAGAAAACCGATCACGGTGAAGCGCAGCCGATGTTGCCCACTGACGGTAGCTCGCAATGGTGTCAAGGTTGAATGGCGGACGAAGAGGTGGAGTTGTATGCGGAGAGCACTTCAGAACCCTGCCGAATTCTGGTCGGACTCGGCGTTATTATGTCACGCTGACAAATCAAAATAATTGCCTTTAACTGTTAGACTGTGAGCATCAACGAAACAGACTTTTTGCACTGCCATTGGCTTCGAGGTTAGGTGTGACCCTCGAATAGAAGGTTCGGCAGCAACGATGGCTGCCCTTGATACCCGTCCGTTCATTTGACCGGCAAGAGCCTGGCCGCTGTGGAACGACGCTATCGGGTCGACTGTCCAAAAGGGGAGGCTGCCGATTCAAGACCCTCCATCTCCTCTACTATGGCTCTGATCTCCGTGACTGCGTAAGGGCGGCAAGATCGTTCCGGGCAAGGTCACTCTGCTTTCATCACATCGGACACTAACTCGACAAGCTGAAGGTTACGGGTTCTGATGGTCTTAGGTGACGGGCGAGCCTAGCGTGGGAAACGAGAGCGGAGTGCAAGAAGCCGGCTGGCTGCTGACGACTATTGGCGCAAAGAGGGCCCGCCTGAAAAGTAGGGAGCCTAAGAAAAAAGGGGTCGACGCGAGTCGCGCGTTTGGTAAGGTTTCACCGAGCAGGGAAGAAGAACACCTCGATCAAGAGAAAAAGAAACTCTGAAACCGACAGCTCGGAAGTGACACAACCATTTCAAACGGCCTGAATACCATCATTACAGATCGATGAGCACATGATACAGAAATTTGAAGACGAGCGCCCCCCCCCCCCTGGATTTCGGGCACATTCCGATTCTTGATGAATGCACCTTGCATGTAATTCACAGCCATCAGAGGATGCTGAAGCGGGCGGCTCTCCCGTTCGGCTTGCTCGCTTGCTTCGAGAGCAGCCATCGAGCAGCAGAGCCTCTGTGCTTCAGTACGAGAAATGGCATTCGGAAGGAGCGAGGAGCGCAGCGGGAAGCTCAACTCGAGAATGAACGCCCGTGGCTGTGGGTGGGCTTTTGTGGGAATTTGGCTAGCTGAGGTCCTTGTGGCTGAGCCGATCGATGGCTGTGAATTTGCAAGCGAGAGAGAAAGTGTTGGTTTCAGTTGAGGGTGCGTGTGCGTGTCTGGCTGAGGGCCGCAGTCACGCTCCCTTTGTCTGCTATCAACCCACCAACGCCATCGTCACCTTTGACTCCTTCCCATCATCTCTCTCCCTCTCTTTCGTCTATTCTCTTACGTTCCTCAAAAGCTCGTCACTCCTCAGTTCCTTCATCCTCTTGCAACTACGGATCCCCTTTCATCGTCGCGCTCGGCTCGCCATCTCGTTCATCCCAGTCCGTAACAGCAATCTTGAAGCTATTCCATCTCACAGTCCCCTCCCACTCTGCATTTCCTTCTGCATCATCCTCGATCTCGTCTTCATTTGACGCGATCCTTCCCTGCTTCAATCGCCGGCATCACATCGACGTCACTTCATTTCGAGCCACCTCTAGCTGATCGACAGGTTCCTTCAGCGTTTCGGTACTCGGTCAGTCTCCATTCGCTCCGGTAGCGGACTCATTCAAATTGCATCGCTTTGTGCTCTGGCAGTCAAAGCGTTCTTCCTCCTCTTCCTCCTCCTCTCCATCAGCTATCTTATCCTGCCTTCTGTCAGCATCTCGTCCAACTCGCCTCCCAAGTCGACGCAATGATCAACAACTCGCCCTCGTTTTCCGCCCCCTCTTCTTCGCCATCGGCTCCCTCTTGGGCTGCGGACGCTCATCAGCACGCTATCATGGCTCATCCCCTCCTCGACCATCAGTATCCCGCAGAGCAGACCAACCCCGCCGCATTCCAGCCCATGTTCAACCCGCCCTTTGGCGCTTCCTTCCAGCCACATGCTAGCGCATCTGCTCTAGAGGCTCATGCTGCCATGCTTGCTCCACCCTCAATGTATGCTGCTCAGGGGCTCAACACGTTCTGGAAACCTTCTCCTTCCGGTCAGCTCGTCAAGATGGAGCCCGGTGCCGACATCTTCGCCCCTCACGACTTTGCCACCTACCCGACCTCGCATGTCATGACATCCAGCATGAGCCTGCCCAACTACGCTACCTACACGCCCGACAGGCGATTCAACTCCTCCGATGCCGAGTCTCTCAGCTCAATCGCGTCGCCAAGCTCGACCGCCGGTGCATCTTCGAGACCTGCCTCGGCCAAGAGGGGTGCAAAGCGCAAGACGATGCTCGACGCGTCGCTCCAGTCACCCGCAGCAGCTGATAGCCTGGAAGCCGCTGATGCAGGTAAAGCTGGCAAGAAGACTGCTAAACAGGCAGGCCAGCGACGCCCTCCCCCCTCCGCCTCTCACATCACCGAATCCGGAAAGCCGTTCCCTGTCATTGACACTTCAGCCAAGCACTCGAGCCTCTTTGTGCCCCCCGACACCACCGGTCTCACTAAGCGCGAGGCGCGACTGGTCAAGAACCGTGCCGCCGCTTTCCTTTCGCGACAGCGCAAGCGCGAACAGTTCGAGGAGATGGAAGTCAAGTGCAAGGGCATCTCGATGCTTGTATGGCGTATGTGGGAGGCTATCGCCGGGCCTGACGCCAGCCTCGATCGCATCGACTCGACTGTGCTCGCTTCCGTACTCGCCAACGAGGACCCTGCCGCGCGTCTGGTTCTCGAAGAAGTCATCGCCAAGAAGGGCGCTTCCATCGCACCCACTTCCGACGACTTTGACGGCACACCTGCACCCGAGGCTCAGTCCGACGCCAACGCCCGCCCTTCCACCACCGCCGCATCCGCTGCTGTCCCTTGTCGCAAGGAGAACGCAGCTGCCCCCTCTGCCGAGCTCGAGCGAGCTCGATCGGATCTCGCTGCTTCCCTGCAGCGCGAGAGCGAGCTTCTCTCTCAAGTGGAAGCGCTTCGTGCCAGCGTCGCCAACACACAGGCCTCCATGGCGGTCAACGCCATGCCAGTCCCCAACTTTGGTGCTATGCACGTTAGCGCCGCTCAGGCCGGATTGACCACGGGCATGGGCATCGGGTCGATGCCTTTCAAGGGAGAACAGGGCGCCGAGCTTCCGCTCTTTGTCCCAGAGTCGCCTCTGTCCAAGTTCACTCTCGCTGACGCTTCCAACTCGGCCATGATGCTCGATGCCTCGCACTCCGCAGGCTTCGATCTGTCCAAGACCCCAACCTTGGCCATGTTCTCCGAGAACGCTCTGCGCAGCCGATCGGCCCAGCCTTTCGACATCAATGGCAAGACTGCAGCGACAGGCATGGGTCTTGGTCTTGATTACCGATTCCCCTGTGCCTCTGCTCCTTCTTCGCCATCTACCGCCTCTTCGTCCTCAATGTCCAGCAGCCGCTCGCGCGCCAACTCCTTGATCTTCAACAGGCGCGCTTCGACTGGCAAGCAGCCCAGCACCCTTGCCTCTGTCTTGCTCTTGGCCGGCATGTCGTTGATGGGTGTCGGTCCTTCTGCTCAAGATCTGGCCGCCGCCGAGGCATCCACCGCGACTGCCGCTGCTCCTTCTCGCAAGCAGGCCCGCGTCGCTCGAAGCTACACGGCTGGTGCCAAGTCAGCCGCCCGAGCTGCACCCTCACACAACCCCGGGCAGCCGTCTTCGCATTTGAGCGATGACGATCTTCTCATGCAGATGGGTCTCGACTCTGCTTCGCTCTCGGACGAGGAGGTCGACGTCGATCGCTCCACCAACGTTGCAAGCTTCCAGTCTGCGGAGACGGCAACGGTGTCTTGCGCTTGACCGGCGAGCCCGAGGTGGCCACCTCTTTTCACGACAGCCTTTCACGACGACAGAGTCCGGACGTCCCTCTCCTCGACTCACGACCAAGCTCCTCTGTATCACGACCCTGCATATTTTCTTGCTATGGCCTCGCTTCTCTCCCGTTCGGTTCCGGAACTGTATTCTTCATCTCATCTGCTACTATCGCATACACGCATAGGCGGCTGCTTCCCGCCTCGTCGCCGGGCCGGGATCGCACAGCTCTTGTATACGTTCGGTCTTGATCTCACTGGGAGCCGGTCTCTTCAGTGCGTTTCGTCTCCGCGCAAACTGGATCTGCAGTCGACAACTCGGCCTCGGCGAGGCGAGCCTCTTCGTCTTCGATTCTTTCCAGGATCCAGCCCTCTACCAGCCCTTCCTTTGCCTCGGGCGACTAGGCTGGGCGGTATCGACCGGGAAGATCCCCCCACTTCCATTCTCGATTCTCACGTTTCGCTTCGATGTTGCGTCCCCGCTGTGTTTCGTTCGTGCATCTTTTCAATTCCATCTTTGCTTTTCCCTTTCTTGCCTCGGTGTGTGTGTGTGAAGGGCGCATCGGCGAGTGGTCAGGATGCAGCATTCCATTGCTCTGCGCCGATCGTACACAGGCAGCCGAGCCGAAGCGCATCGACATGATGGGAAAGTGTGAACATGATTGCACACGATGACGAGTCTAATCCACATCGTCGTTCTCATCGTCATCGTCATCGTCGTCGTCACTGACCTCCTCGCCCTTCTCCCTCAACTTGGCCTTGTCCTTCTTACGCTTCTGCGTCAGCTCCTCGAGCAGCACCAGCAGGTCCTCGTTCTCCTTGGCGATCTCCTCCTTCTCCTTCTTGATCGTCGCCAGCTCGTCGGCGTCCTTCTTGTTACCTCCCTTCTTCCCCGCGGATTCGAGCGATTTGATCTTGGCTTCCAGCTCCGCCTTCTCTTTCGAGCTGGATGTTTGGAGGGAGGAAAGCTTAGACTCGAGCTCCTTTTTGTCGGAGGTGAGCTTGTCGAGCGTGGAAAGCTTTTTCTCGAGTTCTTTCTTTTCCGAGATGAGCTTGTCGAGGTCCTTGACTTTCTTCTCGAGCTCCTTCTTTTCAGAGGTGAGCTTGTCGAGGTCCTTGAGCTTCTTCTCGAGCTCCTTCTTTTCAGAGATGAGCTTGTCGAGGTCCTTGTGCTTCTTCTCAAGCTCCTTCTTCTCCGAGGTGAGCTTGTCGAGATCCTTGACCTTCTTTTCGAGCTCCTTCTTCTCACTCGTCACCTTGTCCAAATCCTTGACCTTCTTCTCGAGCTCCTTATTCTCCTTCTCCACCTTCTCGAGCTTGGCCAGCTTCTCCTCCAACGTCTGCTTCTGCTTGAGCGCCGTCTCGAGCAGCTTACTCTTCTCGGCATCCGCAGACTCGCCCTCGTCCTTGGACGTTGAGACCTGCTTTTCGAGCTCGGCGAGCTTCTTCTCCGCCTCCGCCTTGGCCTCCTTGACACTCTTGAGCTCGGAAAGCTGCGCGTTAGCCGCCTCGAGTTCGGCCGTGAGCGACGGGAGACGCTCGACCTTGCTCTCGAGCTCGGCCTTTTCAGCGTGGACCGCGTCGAGCTTCGATTGCAGCTGCTTGGCCTCCTCGCCACCATCGGCAGCAGCCGCGTCGGAAGGGGCAGCAGCGGCGGCTTCAAGGGAGGCGATCTTGTCCTCGAGCTGGGCGATCTTCTCTGCACGCTGGCTGGCGAGCTCCCGTGCCTCGATCAGGTCTTTCATCGCCGCACTGCCGCCCGCGCTCCCACCCTCGGCGGAGTGAGCAGTAGAAGAAGCGACAAGGTCGTCGTGCTTCTTCTTGAGCTCGTCGTGCGCCTTTTGCAGAGCGCCAAACTCCTTCTGCGACGGCTTGCCGGACGAGATGCGCGCCATCTCCGAGGTGAGCTGGAGCACTTTACCGTTGCTCTCGTCCTCTCGCGCGCGCGTCTCCCCTAGCAGCTTCTGAACGTCGTCGTACTTGGTCTGCAGATCGGTCAGCGCGGTCGTGTGGCTCGACTTGACCTGCTCGAGCTCCGTACGCGCCGCTTCGAGCTGCGGGGCGTGCGTCTCGACGGCTTCGTGGGCGGCACCGAGCTGGGCTTGCAGTTCGGCGACTTGCTTGGTGTGCGTCTCGGTGAGCTCTTCGACGCGCTTTTCAAGCGTCTCGATCTCGCGGGCCTGTTTGGCGACGGTGTCCCTGAGGGCCTCGGCCTGGCGTTGAGCATCGAGCAGCTCGGCTGGCAGCGCAGCTTGGGCGGCGGAGCTGGAAGCGGGGTCGACAGTGATCGACTTTGCGATGAGGGTGGCGTTGGCACGCCAGAACTCGACAAAGCTCCAATCGAGCCAGAGACCGGCGCGACGACGTTTGGAGAGGTGACCGAGGCCGTTGACCTCGAGATCCTTGTCCTTAGCTTCCTCGTCGGCCTTCTCCTTGTCTTCGGGCGTCGCAGCCTCGACCGCAGTGTTGGCGCTGGAAGCGTCGGAGCCAGCAGCTTTGGCGGCGGCGGCAGCAGCAGCAGCGGCAGCGGCAGCCGCCTTGGCCTCAGCGATCTGCTTGGCGCGGAGTTCTTCGGCTTCGGTCTGCTCCTCGACAAAGATGAGCTTCTCGAGCACGTCCGGTGTGACCTCGCGGAAGCGCACGTCTTCCGAGACACGGTTGATGCGAACAGCGAATTGATCTGCTCCGATCCTCGAATGCAAAATGGGATGCATGGTGGCTCTTGTGACGGCGACCTTGCCCGGGTCCGTGTCGAACTCGTACGCCACACCGAGCAAGAAGGCAGCAAGACCCTGGATCAGCGGATCGACGCCAGACGACTGAGCTACAGGCTGGACGATGGCCTGCAGCGTCGCCGACTCGGACAAGAAGTCACGAACGCTAAGCGGCGATTCGTGCAGCCACACTGAGAGCAGCACGAGGTAGCCTACCATGATGCGCGTCCAGTCGGCTGCAGAGTAAGAAGTCGAGGCGATAGTAGCGCCCATGGCGGAGGCTCGCTCCTTGCGTACTGCATCGGCGAGTTCGCGTTCTGACAAGGTCAGGTTGCCGACGATCGCCTGGATCAGGGACGAAGGCGCATCATCGTCATCGTCGTCGTCATCGTCATCGTCATCCTTCTCGGCCGGAACATGCTTCACGATGGTTCCATCGGGGCTGATTGCGATCGAACGTGCGGCTGCTTTAGCCGTCTCGCTTCCGCGGATGAGGTACGAGACAAGCATGGCCGAGACAAGGTGCTTGTACGCGTCAGAAGCATCGGATGAAGCCTGCGTCGAGGGGTTCTGGATGACGCTGTCGAGCAGGATCTTGCCTGCAGGAGATCTTTGTGCGGCCTCCTCTCCTTCGACTTGTGGAGCCATTCCGTTGATGATAGCAAGACGTGCGTCCATGTTGTCGGTAACATAGTCGCGGAAGCAAGCAATGGCAGCCCCTCTCAAGCCCAGCCCACCTTTGGCACCCGAAGTGCCAATAGCGATCTCGACAAGGCTCACGGAAGCGGGACGAGGCTCTGCACGGGTGAAAGTCGGCTCGGCTGCGGCGTACGATGGGTCCTGGGCAGGATCTTGTTCTCCGTCGCGAGTAACAGCTTCATCCGGCTTGGGAGCGTCGACCATCTTGATAGGTTGCACGAGCAGAGAAGTGAGGAGATCCTGATTGGCTCTGGAGGCCTGCATGAGTGAGGCCGCAACGTGCAGCGCCTGTGCCTTGAGAGAAGCGGGGGCAGTGGATCCAAGTCCGAGATCGAGAAGACACTTTGTCATGCCGCACTGCAGGAGCGCATTCTGGTTGGCACGTCGACCTTCTCCCTGACCACCAATGAGAAGTGCGGCGATATCGAGCACGATCTTGGCATTGACGACCTTCTGGTTATCCCAATCCTGGAAGCAGAACGCTTCGAGTTGACGAGCGTATTCGTGCTCGGCATGTTGAGACGGAAACTCGTTGTTGGCCGGAGTTGGTGGGTAGAAGAGCAATGGCGCAAGCATGGGAATGGACACCGTCTCCCGAAAGTAGTTCTGATTGGAAACGTTGTAGCGCAGAAGGGCCTCGAGGCCCTCGAGGGCATCCTGAACGATGACACCGCCCTCGATCCTGCCTTCAGCAGCACAGACATCGAGGAGCTTTTCGAAGGCGCCTTCGAAGGCGACAAGCTTCTGGATGTCGGCGTTGCCATAGACGAGATGTGGAAGCAGCAGCAGTGCTTCGTTGCGGACGATTTCTGCTGATGAGCCAGCGCCCTCAGCGAGACATTCGAGAATGGCACCGCATCCACCCGGTGCTACCAGCACGTGATCTTGAACCTTGTGTGGGCGATTTCGAAGCAGAGAGCCGAGCAATTGCAAGGAGGCAAAGCGAGTGTAGAACGCACGATCGGGCGCTAGCAAAGGCAAGAGGCAATGCAATGGCCCTGACTCGCGCAGGAAGATGTCGGTGTGCTGAAGTCCCGGAGGTGGACCCTGATCGAGCTGCTTGCGCTTGTTCTGTGCTTGTTGCGGCTGGCCCTGCGCTGCAGCCTGAGCAGCCTCTGGGGACTGGACCTCGCAGAGTGTGATGCAGCATTCGATCAAGGCTCTTGCGATGTCCTCGTCCTTGGCGTCTCTCTGTAGCGAAATGAGTAGAGCGGGAAGCGCATGTTCACCGACGGCTCGGTTGTGATCTCTGCTGAGACCCTTAAGAGCAAGTACAGCTGCTCTGCGATCTTGGATGGAGAGCTGAGCCTCGTCTGCCTTTGTGAGTCGTTCTGAAAGGGTCTGGATGGCGTTGACAGCAGACTGATTCGCTCCTCCGGGTTTTGAGAGCTGCGAGTACTGCTGGCGCAGGATGTTGAAGCCGTGCAGCATGGTGGGAGAGGCAGCGACTGTGCTGAAGCAAAGCTGTCGATGTCGATGCTGAGCTCACGCGGGCTGAGTCGAATTGCAAGCTGCTGACCGCTAAATGTGATCTTAGGATGAAGTGATGGTGATGTTCCAGAGGGAGAGAGGGTCTTGGCTTGGAATGAGCTGGAAGATTGTGATTTACAGCGCAATGCTTCGTGCACGTTTGGGCGGCATCCCCGACGCGGGTTCGGGCTACACTTTAATTTCACAGCATCCCCCGATTCAACGATTCTAAAGATTCGAATCGGGCATCCAGCATGAGGGACAGTCACAGTGTGAATTGGACACACGACGGCCAGAACTAGCTTTGCTCATCGAGGCCACACCATTCGGATCATCACAATCCCGCACAAAGCTTAGGTCATATGCTAGGAGTCGAGATTATATACAGAGACGACATCGACTGTGATGTGAGAAGAGATATGCAAGAGAAAAGCGGACAGACTGCAACAAACACTGAAAGGACACAACCAGAGTCTCAAAACTCCATGTCGGCGTTGGTCCCTGTGCTCTGAGCTGGCGAGCCGGGCACGATGGCCTGTCTCAAGCCGGACCTGTTGGCAAAGAGCGCTGTGGGCTTGGCTTTCATGTGGTGCTTCCTCTTTGCGAGGTTGAGCTTCGAGGTCACTGGGCTCAGCTGTGCATCGGTGGGCGAGTAGAAGCTGTTGGCGGCTGCCGCCCTGGCAGCGAGAGGTGCTGTTGCCTTGCGGTGGCCCTCTTCCTCGGTGAAAGCAGAGATCTTGCCGTCCTGAACCTTGCGCTTGATGACGACAAGCGAGTGGATGTTCTTGACCGTCTGGCCATCTTCGGATGCGAGGCTGAGCATGTGGTCGAGCACAATGGTGCGGTGAGGCAGCGACTCGGGCGTGACGAGCAGGCGCTGACGAAGTGTGCGCTGAGGGAAAGGTGCAAGAAGCTCGGCAAACTTGGACTTGATGCCGTTGGGTCCAACCACTACGTCGCCCGTGGGGAGGGTGAGGATGGCCTCGTTGGCAAAGATGGAGAAGCACTCATCGCTTGGTGCGGCAGATGTGTAGAGCTGTGTGACGGAACAGAACAGGCATTGTCAGTTAAGGAACACGCGATGACGACGACGACCGATTGCGATGATACATACTTGGTGGAGCAAGTTGAGAAGGTTAGCTTCGTCGTCCTTGGGCTGGCGCTCTGGGAGCAGCTTGGAGTGCTCGGGTGCAAGACCGGCGGCGTTGAGGCGAGTGTTGGACGCGTGGAACATACTTGGCGAGATCTTGTGACGACGACGAGGTGATGAGGCTGGCTGGCTGTGTGACAGGGTAGAGCGTCGATGGTGCCGGTGATGCGTGCTTGTCGAAGAGAGATGTCGATAGGATGTCGAAGAGGTTGACGATGGCGAGAGTGATCTTGAGGACGTTGAGTTGGTGATGGAGAAAGTCAGGTTGAGGATTGACCAACCTTCTTTTAACGAAAGACCAGGCTGGATAGGCAGGGCAGACCAACAGTAGATTCTATCTTCCAGCCTCCTTGACTCGAGCGAAAGCAAGGGGCAAGTGGGTCAATCTGGACCCTGAGACGCTCACTCACTCAAACAGGCAATACAACTCGACTTGTCACACATTCGAGGAAGATAGACTGTCACACAGCACGGTTCTGAAACAGGACGTGATGTCATGCAGAGTGCTGCAAGAGGGCGAGTTGATCCTGAGCAAGAACTTTGAGACTGCGTGCTGCTGCCTAAAAATTTGTTCGCACCGTCAACATCTACATCCAACAAGGCCCACTTTCCAATTAGAGCGCCCTTTCCCGACGCCGCCGCCTCCTGGGTCTTTTGAATCTTCTCGCACGGCACTGTCGGCCACATGGTCGTCTTCTACCACTTCCCCCGCCGTCTTACATTGATAGTCTCGAACAGCTGTCATCCGAGGCACGACAGATGCTCGGTTGTGCTTGTCTGATTCGGAAAGGCTTTTTGCTGCAATAAACACTTTGCTTGGCCGTGTGCAGTTGGCCTTCGCGCAACGCCGTGGAGCCGTCACGTGAAATTCCAGTTGTTAGGGCGTTGATTCGCAAGGCCTTCATGCGGCGCAAACGTCACAATCTGCAGGGTGCACACTCCACGACTCTTGCAGCCTCGTTCGAGGCTCAACGTCATCGCATATACCATCTCAAGAGGTTGTTTCGCGCAAGGTGCTCGTCAAGAAAACTACTCGAGGCTCTCTGACCGGAGACCATCTCGTTCAGATCTTCTCTCGCTGATGTGTCCGAGTCTCTGAGCTTCGGTAGCTGGTCTGAGCCGCTCGGAACCACATGCGTCAATCTGAGATCAAAGAGAAGGTGGAGCCTCTCCTTCCAGAGGGGGCGACCATTACCAAAGTTGATCACCTCCAGAAGCTTTGGAAGGGCTACGGCTTCATTTCTCGAATCCATCTTGACACCAAGAAAGGAGTGCTGCAGGACACTTATATCGTCAAGATTGTTCGAACGTCAAAAGAGAAGGACGGGAGATACGACGAGGATCACACGCGGAAGGTGCTTTCGTACCAAGTGGAAGGCAACTTCTATCACAAGTTTACATTCCAGAACCCGCAGGACGGATGCGAGACGCCAGACCGTGTCGCTGTGGACGTCACGACTGTCGGCAATTCCATACAAGTCCTACTGGTACTCGAGGATCTCGCTGTCTCCTACCCGGTGATGACGGAGAACAGGGGGATCCTCAACGATGTCCAGCTCAACAAGAGTCTCGAATGGCTCGCCAACTTTCATGCCACCACATGGGGTACCGACTCAGACGCCGAACCGGATCAATACTGTCCCACACCACGCGAAGCTGTAGAAACCCAGTGGAAAGCCAAGGGGGTCTGGAGACAGGGAGGCTACCACTACCTCGAGACGCGGATGAAGGAGTTGAAGCGGATCGACCCAAAGACTGATCGCTGGGGCAAGCTCGGTCTTCACGCCGACTCGGAAGTCCCCTTCGCAGTCGACTGGCTTCTCAACAATCCCCCGGATCGCTCCAGACTCAGCTTGATCCACGGCGACGTCAAAGCTGCCAATATGGCCTTCAACGAGGACGCGACCAGAATGGCCATGTACGACTTTCAGTACGTAGGCGTCGGTTTAGGAGTTCAAGATCTCGCCAAATTCCTCACCACCTCGATCCCCGAAAGCTACCTCGAAACTCCAGAGGCAGAACGGCAGCTGCTCAAAAAGTATCATTCCTTCTTGTTAGGGAAACAAGGCCAGAGTGGCACCAAGATCAAGTACGAATTCGACGAACTGATGAAGGATTGGGAGCTCGCACTTGTCAATTGGGTCAGGTTCTTGGCCGGCTGGAGCGGAGGATTCTGGGGCAATGTCGACTGGTTGCAGGACAGAGTGGAAGCCTTGCTGAAGGACCAGGACTGGGTCAAAGATGTCTTGGATCAGTACGAGAAGGGCACTGAAACTCGCAAGAGGCAAAAGGTGGAAGCCTAGAATCAAGTCGACGATACACAATGCTCTTTGCTCAGTTCGCAGGGCCAGCTGCCGCTTTCGAGTGCACAGCGAATGCATGGGAAGAACAGAATCAATTGCGCTGCTCTGTGCTCGTAAGAATGGGCTGTGCGGCCGCACTCAATCCTTTCGCTTCTTCTTGGGCCTCTCGTCGCCGTCATCCTCGTATCCCCCGTCCTCGTCCTCATCCGAGCTGGCTTCGGATGGCGACCCACCGTCCGAGTCAGAATCGGCGTTGAAGTCGGCATCCTCTTCACTGTCCTCGTCTTCGTCCGCATCACCTACGGGGCCCATCTCTTCATCATCATCGCTGAGCAGGCCGGCGGCGGCTGCTGCTGCCAAGCCACCGGTCTCTTCGGCCATCTCGTTCTTGATCCTCACCTTGCGGTCAGCGAGCCATGCCTTGAGACGGTCGAGCTCCTCACGCGAGATGGACTGGAACGTGTGATCGGTGCCGCTCTTGGTTGCTACACGGAGATCGAATGTTTTGGAGGAAGCCACGGCGCCACCGACACGAGAGAGGATGGCCTGGTGGATCTCCGAGTACGGCACGTAGACGGGCTGCTTCGACACCCAGAGCAGCGACTTTTCGAGTGGATAGAGGTTGCCGTCGGCTGCCTTGACGTTACACTTGATGCTAGTCTGACCTGACGAGGACTCGAAGTCGGTAGGTGTGGCGACCTTCTGGCCCGAAAGCACCTTGAAGATGTTGGTGACGATGCGGAATGTAGGCTCCTCGTAGCGCTTTTTGAGCTTGCCGTCGTACTTGTCCTGAATAGTCTGCTCGTCGAGGTTGAGTTCTGCGTCCATCTCCTCTTCGCGCGGGAATTGGAGGACGAGGTAAGGGTATCGGGTCTGACCTTGGCGAATGGGTGGGTCGAGACCAATGACGAGCATGACGTGGATCTCGTCGGCCTTTGGCAGAAGGAAGAGCTTGTTCATGGAGCTGTAGAGGATCTTGTAGTCGTACGTCTTTCCACGCAGACGGATAAAGGTGTTGAACACGTCAATGTCGTAACGACCACGTGGAGTGAGGACGAGCACCTCTTTGAAGACGACGATCGAGTCTCCGGCAACTTGACCGATATCAGCCTTGGACTTGAGCGCTTCGTGGAATGCCTCGGCTGCTGTCTCGTCGTTGTTGTCGTCGCCGTCTGCACCACTGCCCGCATCACTGGCGTCGTCCTTTGTGGCCTGACCAGGAACGTAGAGGCGCATCTCAACGAGCTGATCGCCTTTCATTCGCCTCGACTTGGTACCGTTCGCATCTGATGAGCCGGTGTTGGCACCAGGCTGCTGCTGCTCGGGATTCAAAAACTCCATCGAGACCTCTGTCTTGGCAATGTTGCTGTTTGCGAGATGCGCAAGGGGCAGTTCGAAGGCGAGTTTGTCCCGCACCAGGAACTGAACATCGTGATTGCTGATTTTGGCTTGTCCCCAATTCCACCCTCTTGTGGAGACCTCCTTTGTTTCGAGCGGCTTGTTGAAGCACTCTCGAATCTGGGAAGAGAGACGGTCGAAGTCGTCACGGACAAAGCCGTCGAAGTTGGTGCGTCTTGGGTTGGTCTGGGCGGACGAAGGTGTATCTCGGTCCTTGTTGAGAGAGATGGCGAGCTGATAGTTCCTCGCGACACGAATCCACTGGAACGACGCCATCTGATCGGCAGGGATGGTGATGGTGCTGCCTTCGCCTACGGAGGGTTTCCAGCCGAGACCGCCCTGCGACATTCTGAGCTTGCCCGGGGTGGTATCGAGACCATGGAAGATGTTCTCCCACTGCTGTGTGCCCGACATGTTGATGCAAATATGCGATGGGCTGTGAGGAGAGCAAAGGTGGTGGTGGGGAAAAGAGAGGTGGACAATGCTGAGTCGGATTGAGATTGCTGCGCCGTTCTTCTCGACTGTCACTGTGACTGCCTGCCAAATTGTCACTCAGCTCTCAACGCGACACGAAGCGTCGAAAAGCAACACTTCACACGCTCTTTTGTTTCTTTTTCGAGCAAAGCTGTTACACCGTAAATTTGTGTTTCGAAACTCCAATTTCCCCCACGCGGCGATGGGTCGCACGGATCATCGGAGTCGAATTGGGCGCAGCGCCGATTCGAATGACGAGTGTGTGTGCCTTCTCTGCCTCCCGTGGAACAGCACAGCCGAGATCAGCTGGCCCGGTTTCTTCTTGTCGCTGACCCTCCCACCTTGTCACTGCATCTTTGCATCCATCCATCCATCCATCCATCCATTGGCGCGCACATTCGGTCGTCGCCTCCCGCGAGCTTCGGAGCCGCTTCTACCAAGATGAGTCGCTTCGTCCGACCCTCCAAGTACCGTCACGTCTACCCCAACGTCGCCAAGAAGGAAGCCTGCTACGAAAACGTCAAGGTCTCGAACAATGCCTGGGATACCAACCTAGTCGCTGCCAACGGCAAGTACATCTCCATCAACTGGAATGCTTCCGGCGGTGGTGCTTTCGCCGTTCTGCCCATCAATAAGCCCGGCAAGCTTCCCGATATCTACCCGCTCTGCCGAGGTCACACGGCTACTGTGCTCGACACAGCCTTCAGCCCCTTCGAGGACAACTTTGTCGCATCCGCATCCGACGACGGAACCATCGGTCTCTGGAAGATCGACGACGCCAACTTTGATCAACTCGACTGGTCCGACAAGGAACGAGAGCACAAGGGGGGCGTCAAGGACTTTGAGCCCATTGCCCGTGTCTCTGGCGGAGGCAGGAAGATCGGCCAGGTCGTATGGCATCCCACTGCATCCAACGTCCTAGCCGCTGCCACCGGCGACCATGTCATCAAGCTCTTTGACGTCTCGAACGCATCCACCGCCGCCTCTTCTCCCAGCATCAGCCTCCGTGGCTTCACCGACACCATCCAGTCGCTCGATTGGGATTGGACCGGTACCACCCTCATCGCTACCTCGCGCGACCGCAAGATTCGCACCTTCGACCCACGTCAAGGCGAGAACCCCGTCCAAGTCACCGACTCGCACGGCGGTATCAAGGGCGCCCGTGTCGTCTGGTGCGGCGACAAGGAGCGTGCCATCACCACCGGCTTCTCCAAGATGTCGGATCGTCAAATGTTCCTCTGGGACACCACCAACCTCGCCAGCGGTCCGCTCAAGCAGGTCACGCTCGACACCTCGAGCGGCATCATCATGCCCTTCTGGAGTGACAACAATATTGTCTTCCTCGCCGGCAAGGGAGACGGCAACATCCGCTACTATGAGCTGGAGAACGACGAGCTGCACTACCTCACCGAGTCCAAGTCGAGCGAGCCCCAGCGTGGACTCACCTTTGTGGGCAGGAGGTTCCTGAACACGGATGAGAACGAGATTGCCAAGGCATACAAGATCACTGGTACCACCATCCAGCCCGTCTCGTTCTGCGTACCTAGGAAGGCCGAGGGTTTCCAGTCGGACATCTTCCCTCCCGCGCCTAGTGCTGAGCCTGCGCTGACGGCCAAGGACTTTTTCGATGGCAAGAGGGCTCCGCGGAACATGATCAGCTTGGAGACCGGCAGGGGTGTCAGCAGCAGCGGCAGTGTGACAGCAGCATCTTCCGCGACGACGACGACGCCGGCGAGATCGGCAAGCCCGACCAAGACGGCCTCTGCACCCACTCCCGCACCTGCAGCCGTTGCATCCACTCCAGCTCGATCTGCTTCCCCTACGAAGCCTTCTCCTGCCCCCGCAGCCGCCGCATCGCCTGCCCCCTCGGCAGCCGCTTCGTTGCCACCGCCAACTCGAGCTGCCGAACCCAAGCCCACCCCGACCAGCACTCCATCCGCTTCCAACGGCGTCTCGTCGAAAGAAGTGGACGAGCTCAAGGCGCAGATCGAGAAGCTCCGCACCGCGGTCGAGGAGAGGGATACAAAGATTCGACACCTGGAACAGGAGAACGAGACGCTCAAGACCAACCAGAAGAAGGCGAGGGAGGCATTGCTCAACTCGCTCTAGAATGCGCGCTGGTGGGTGTTTGTTTGATAGAATGATGAATACCAAAAGATGATGGTTTTGATTGCGTTTTCGAGCGCCAGTGTGTGTGTCCTGAGATTACTTGGACGGTGGCAGGAAAACCTTCTCCCTATACCACCTCAACTCCTCGATGCTCGCCCTGATATCATTCAACGCCCTATGATCGCCCTTCTTCCCCTCGTCTACCACCTCGTCCTTGCTCCTCGGTCTCCAGATCTTATCCGACCCGGCTCCGTACCAGCGACGAACGAGCTCCTTGATACTGCTCACGTCGACGATGCGGTAGTGGAGATGCTGAATGAGTTCGGGCATCTCTTTGACGAGAAAGACTTTGTCGGCGTGGACGGTGTTGCCGGCGAGACAGGCGGAGTTGGGTACGGGGACGCGGTCGCGGATATAGGCGAGGATGGCGGCTCGGACCGAGGCGTGTGGAAAGGAGGCGGTGGGAGAGAGGCAGGCCGAGGTGAGGCCGCTGATGGCGTGCTGGTTCAGACACCTGTCGACGCCAAGTGAGGAGATTCGGGGGAGAGGAGGTAGGGGCAGAAACGATGTGAGTCAGTGATGTGGGAAAGAGACGCTCGTATAGGGGCGGAAAGGGCGACGTACCAAGCATTCATACCATCCAGCACTTCCTTCGGCGTACTGATCACGTAGCTCACGCCTTCGTCTACGGGATTCAAGTCTCCATCTGTGACGATGCACGCAACTTCCAAGAGTCGGTCACCCTTCTCGATGTCCAATCCCGTCATTCTACCCATACGCAGTCACCACAGGAAGGAATGTCAGCATCGACTTTGTGAACATTGAGCCAAAAGGGGAAGGTAGATACATACTCGCAATCGATCCACACCAACGGTCCTTTACTCCCGTCCAGCTTCATCGTCGCCGGTGGTGGCGGGATCGACGAGATCGCCTGCTCCTGTTCCGAGGACATGTTGGTAGATGCTGTTGCTCCGGCCGATTTGACGGCGTGTTCCTTGGAGAAGCGGGGGTGGTCGCGCTGCAGGAACGAGACGAGTCGGCCGAACACGGATGGTCGTGGACGGGAGTGATGGAATGCTCGACACTGAATCAAAAACAGCGACCGAGAGAGATCGATCTTCGCCGAGGGACGTTCCACAGCACGAGGAAGCACAGAGGTGCGAAGAGGCAAACTTCTGCTTAAAAGGCTACCCCTCACGGCAGCGATTGCAGGTGTCGACCCAATCTTGCCCGACTCAGCTTTGTCGGTGAAGAAGGTCTGGTCTCCGTGCTGCGCAGTTTGGCTGAATCAGGTGTGCTGCGCAAGAGTGACGGGAGTAATCGCGCAGATGTATGTGACGAGAAGAGAAGAAAGACAGCGCAGAAGCATTCTGTGATTTGTACGAAGCAGTGGAAATGAAATGAAATGCAGGGTCCAGCTTTTGTGAAACCTCATCAGCGCAGGAGTGCGGAGCAACACGGCTCACACTGTCGTCTCTGATCAGCGACCCGGCCCGTATCGAAGCTACAATTGAAGCCCACACGATCGAACAAACTAAGATTACATGCGAGGCCAAGCAAACGTATTGCAGAGGTAAGTGTCATTTGTCAATCTCGGTCACCTCGGCATCGGCGTTGCGCGCCTTGGCCATCTGTTCGAGCTGACTGGGATGGATGGGTATCGCCTCTTCGAACGTGCTGCCTGCTGTGCTTTCGAGCTTGGACGCTGCTGTCCAAGCCACTGAGCTACGTCTCCCTTCCGCTTCCGCCTCTGCCTGGTCATTGACCGCTGGTTGGGTACGGCTGTGGCTGGCCGCGACACCTTTACTGCTTCCATTGGCGTGGGAGCCGTTTCGACGCGACCGTCTCCCCTCTCCGTGATCGTCGAGCATGGACCGGGATGCCTGTACCTTTGCCGCTGTTGCAGCAGCGCCGTTGCCGTTCTTTGAGCTGTTGTTCGCTTGTGATGTGATGGCATCCAGTTCGGCGAGGTTGCGCTCCAGCACCGACAGCGACGTGCCCTCTCCCAGCACTTGCTCCTCGTGTTTGCCGTCGAGCGTATCGTACTTCCAACGGACTACACCTTCCTTGTCTATCACGCCCCATCGGTCGTACTTGATGGTACCGATGACGTACGGCTTGAGCTTGAGCCAGGCGACTCTCACCTTGGTCGCCAAGATGTCGCGATTGGCCCGCAGACTGGCGACGCCTTCCGGTTCCCAGTCCTCGTCGTCTGCTACATCCTCAATCGAACCGTCTTTATGCGAACGACCAAAGCGAGGACGCACTCCGCCTCCCTTGGCGTCTGAAAGAGCAGCGTCTCCGTATGCACGCGCAAGCGCGCGTGTCGCGTACTCGAACTCCATGCACGCATTGCGGTACGCTGTCTCCAGCTCCTGCGCCGTCTTTTCGTCGTTCTGCGTATCGTTCTCGTCCTCTTGTGGGAGCGGATAGGTGAAGGACCAATCGAGTTGCCCGTGCATGGTTCCTTCCGGCAAGTGCTCGGCGGGAACATGGTCTGCGAGCTCCTCCACCTTCCACGTGAGATGCACCTTGTCTCTGACGACAGGATCTAGCAGCGGTCGGAGGATGCTCCAGATGGGTTTGAAGATCCAAGGCGCTCCGTGTACGTAGACTCTCGCCAACGTCTCGGGATAGAACGACTCCATGGTCTTGGCCATGAAGAGCACGATACTCCAGTCCATATTGCGGAGGCCAAAGTTGTTGAGGTTGAAGATGACGACTTTGCGCTCGACGGGCGGAGGCATAAGAATCTGAAGACTCTCTTGCAGTAAAATGACGCCGCGTTTGAGCTCTTCGGCTGTCTGGTTTGACGAGTAGTGGGAGCCGACCTCGATAAAGTAGACCGGCTCTCCTGTTGCCGTTGCGCCGTACACGTAGGAGATACCATTGCTCATGATGTTGAAGCCACCTCTTGTCTTTGTCAGTCCGAGCTCGGCTTGCTTCATGATTCTCGAGACGTCGTATTGGACGCGAAAGGCGCAGGTGGAGCCGATGATGGCAAGAGCGCGATCCACATCCCACTTGCGCGCACGCAGACAACGGAGCATATAGGCATCCGGATGCTCGCCCTTGACAATGGCCCAGAACTCGCGCCGTAACGCGGCACCGCCGTGCTTGAGCAGGAAGGCTTGCATGTCTTTGCTCTCCTCGAGGTGTCGGAGATGCTCCTTGAGCTTGTCATCTTTTGGGATGCTATTCGGATCGAGGCGATCGGTCGCGTGAAGGTTCTCCTGTGATGCGGATGCAGAGGACTGATTTGAGAAGGGTTCCGAGGCAGCTGCGCGCGCTTTCCTGCTGAGACCACGCTTTCGGGAGTCGGTTGAGTTGCGTGAAGAAATCGCAGGTGGCTGAGCGTCGGCACCCACACCGATCGAGTCGGTGGAGTGCGAAGTGATCTCACATAGTCGGAGGAAGCGACGCCAGAGTTTGAAGAGCGCCAAGGTTTGTGACGGGGTCAGGTTGTTCCGATAGCCTGGCGAATGAAGGTAGTCGACGGTTGTGGCGTCCACCATGGTTGCGGCTGAGCAGTCGGATGTGCCGTTTCCGAGGATAACAACGGTCCTTGCCGAAGTGCTTCGTGGGCTGTAGCAAGGGGTCGTCGCCTAGACAGGCGAAAGTGGTGTGATTGCAGAGCAGCCAGCCGCCTCGCCTCGCCCGCACTGTTGTCGAAGATCCTGAAAGGCGACGGATGGAAAGGGGCGCGCAGAACGCAATGGAGGAGCTGATAGTCGTCAAAGTTTACAAGGGCGGCGCAACGGTCTGAGACAGGGTGTAGGCGAGTAGGAAGGATGGTGGACTGGTATCAAGGCGATGTCAGAATGGAAGGCAGCGGTTACTGGCAGCAACTTAGAAGCTGTGCCTTCCAAAAAGAGGCCAAAGCTCGCTCTCTCTCTCTCTCCCTCGGCGGGCCAACGTATATTTCAGTGAAACCCGGAAATGGCGCAGTCAGTCATGACTGCGCGCCAAAGCTGGTAATCGCTCATGAGTTACGCCAACCTGCTCGTCGCCACGCTCAACGTTCATGTCACCCAGTCATCCTGAAGCAGGCTCGATGGAGCAAACTTGGTCTCGTAGCATCGCTGGTCGATAATAGCTCTATGAAGGGCGTTGGCAGAGCCTGCAACGTGGTCCAAGTTCAAGGCGGCCCCAGCGAAGAAAGGTCCAAGGCCGTCGACCTCGGCTGTGCCTCGCCTCCATCCAGAAAGCGTCACCGCCTCTGAGCTTAATTCCCGCTTGAACACAGCGTCGAAGACGTTGGTCAGGCGCGACGGACCAACGAGCGGGATTGCAATCTCATGGCCGCAGCGGCCTCATGCAGCAGCCCATGCAACCAAGGCTACAGACAGTGCCCTGTTAAGCACTGGCTTGGTGCGCTCATCATTTCGGCTCGATTCGAGGCGTGAAGCGCAAGTGGGATGAAATTCATGTGCGCAGGCAGCTTCCCTCGGGTTGGAAGTGCTTCCAGAATACACACATCGAATGTTCGTTCGGCGTAGAGAACGACGGCTGAGTCAAAGACTCGATCGACACATCGAAGTGGACCATGCTGAAAGGACAGGGTGAGCTAGACAGACGTCGTTGACTACGCCCTCTCTGCTCAGCTTTTCTCTTTGCGAGTTCCCATGGACAAAGCGAGCCTCGTCGGCTTTTCCGGCGTGGGAGGGTAAGTTAGCCGGATAGCTCAGCGCTCTTTCTGTGTCTCTGTGCATCTTTTCCGGCAGATGTGGAGATTCCGAAGCCAGGAAAAGAAAAACAGAGGGGAAAAAAAAGTCATTTGCGGCGTAGCCGACTCACATCAGGTCACTCTGAATGAGAACCACGCAGAGCAGCAGCTCAGCTCCTCTTTGAAAGCGTCACTTGTCAACTCCGACGACCACTTCTCTCTTTCACCCACCATCATCGACGGCGGCGCTTACTTCGTCTGCCAGGCGAACTCCGGCAGCAATCATGGCTTCGACAGCAGGCGGCCTGGCTCGGCTGCAGCTCCGATCCTTTGTACCAAAAGGTGGTGTCGGCTCCATCCCTTCGTGCTCCTACTCAACGGCAGCGTCACGAAGAGCAGGCCACGAGTCTCGTCGTTCCGGTCAAGACCGCTCTTGGCGCACATCGGGTCGATTCCGAGCATCTTCATATGAAGTCCAGCAACGAAACTTCAGCGCTTCCGCAGCAAAGTTAAGCGCATGGCCGGCGGGAGCCGTCGGAACAGGCGAAAACGACGAAAGCCGACCTGCAGCCCTTTCGAAGACCGACAAAGGCAAAGGCAAGGCTCTCACGACGATCCCTTCGCCACCACGCAGCAAGACGATCGCTGACCTCCAGTCTCTCAAGGATTACCCAGGCGGAAGCATCCCCATCGTCTGTCTCACCGCCTACGACTTTCCTTCTGCTTTGTCTATTCGAGCCGCCGACATCGATCTCTGCCTCATCGGAGACTCACTAGCTAACGTAGCGCTTGGCCTTACTTCGACGCAACCACTCTCGCTCGATGCCATGATTCATCATTGTCAGGCAGTCAAGCGGGGACTTGACGCACCGCTCTTTTCCACAGCTAGCCTACTCGACGGTGTAGATCTGCCACAACCTCCTCTCGTCATTGCAGACATGCCATTTGGCGCCACATTTGGATCCGTGGATACAGGCGTAGCTGCTGTTGTGCGGCTTTTGCAGGAGACCGGAGTCGACGGTGTCAAAATCGAGGGATCATACGAAGCCATCCCGCTCATCGAGAGTCTCACCGATCACGGGATCCCCGTGATGGGTCACCTCGGTTTGCAGCCGCAACGCGTAGGTTCGACCTCTGGATACCGCCTCCAAGGCAGGACAGCTCGACAAGCGAAAGAGATTCTGGATGCCTCTCTGGCTCTCGAGCAAGCCGGATGCTTTTCCATCGTGCTCGAATGCATTCCAACGCGCGTAGGAGAACACATCAGCCAGCGGCTCACCATTCCCACGATTGGCATTGGAGCAGGCAGCAAGACCGACGGCCAGATTCTCGTGATGAACGACATGATCGGTGACTTGACAAGCGCAGGCCACGTGTTGGCAGCATTAGCTCGAGCTCACAGTCAAGCTTCTCCGGCACCGGATCAAGAAAAAGCTTCTCCGCAAGTGAGTCCACTGACACCACCGCCGCCCAAGTTTGTTCGCAACTTCAGCCTGCCGCATGGAACGTCGATCGGTGCACTCAGAATAGCAGCGGTGCAGGCGTATACAGAAGGTGTCCGCAATCGACAGTTTCCAGATGATGGGGTGGAAGGCTACAAGATGAAATCGGAAGAATGGAAGGCTTACTTGGAGCTCGCTGGCGCAGACACCACCGCCACTAAGCCCTGATCAAAACCCGAACCGCAGGGACCTTTTCGCCAATGAAATGTGCTCCATCCACTGCAAGTGCGACAACATGATCAGCGGGGCGACTCGTTGTGCTCTGATCCCTCACGACCGCTTGAATACCTCTGACCAGCTTCCCTCCTGCTCCTCGAATGAGACGGAGGAACGAAGCTCTCGACCCAATCGATATCCGTCTGATTGCCTCCGAATTCGATGTTGAATCCACCTAGCGCAGCATTTGGATCAGTTCCGCGCGGGACGAGACCGCGGTTCAGAGAGCTGCCGCCGACGCCTGAAGAAAGGAGAGGCATGTTGTTGAAATGGTGAGCCGCATCCGCAGAATCGTCGTCGCTGTCGTGGTCGTTCGAGGTAGCATCGTGGTTGTGAGGGGATGAAGCGCGGACATTGCTGTTCGATGATACGGAGCGGTTCGGTGGCTTATGCGTTGGAGGGAGGGATAGGTCTACCTCTGAGTAGTCCGAGCCTGAGGCCTCATCATCCTCCATCTCCTTCTCTGTCGAAAGGGCGCTTGGCGAGGGTTTGAGTTCGCTGCCTTCTGCCTTGACTATGGCAGCCCCGCTTGTGACGAGATCCTCCTTCAACCCAAACTCTCTCTCCAACTGTTTTCGGATGCCGCTCTTCCACCAGCCATCCTTCCTCCATCTACTCTTCTCCTCCTCACTCGCCTTCTTCAGCTGATCCGCTCTCAAGCCCTCCTCGCCGGTCTGTGCAAGGACGAACCCCAGCACGGTCTCCAACGCCGCTATCCTCTGCTCCAGTCTTGGCCTCAAGCCTTGTGTGGGACCCCTCTTGCGCTCGGGTCGATCGTATGTGCACGTACGCTGCAGCTGCGAGCAGAACGTGCAGATGGGTTGGAGGCCGTCGCAGCGATCTTTCTTGAGGAAGCACTGGTCACAGGCTCGCGAGACTCGTTTGCGCTTTGGTCGCTTGTCGACTGTCGATGTGGAGGGCGATGATGAGGCTTGGGATGGTGTCATGGTGTCGAAGGTTCGGATGAGACTGTTCGTTATGAAGGACGAGCTGGGCGTGGATGAGGGTTTCCCCACAACTGGAACGCGTGACCATCACCAAGGCGAAAACGAAGCCCAGGCTCCTCGAACCGACTCCCGAGCTAGAGAGGCTTCAAGGGTCCTTCGTGTTTCTTCCAACACGTGGAATGAGGCTTACTCTCCCGGTGAAGTCGAGCCGAAGCAAGCGTGAAAGCGTCATCTCGAATCGCAAACATGTCATCTTCGCTTCATCCTTCTTGACCCTCACCATCATCTCGTGCTCCGTCTTACCGACCGCGCATCTGCTGCATCACCGATCGACAATGTCGTGGTACAAAGACCCAGCTCCGCTACCCACCGGCTACTGGGGCCCGATCACATCCACCCTCCTCTGGTGCGAAGAAAAGTACCGCTGGAGCCGCTACGTCGCCGAGCCGATCAACACGGTCACCAACGTCTTCTTCATCGCCCTTTCCCTTTACGGCTTCCGTGTCACCCTCCGAGAGCGTCTGCCTTTCCGCTATGCCATCTGTCACCTCGGCGTAGCGCTCGTCGGGTTTGGATCAGCGGTGTTCCACGGAACACTAATGTATTGGACTCAGCTGTTGGATGAGCTGCCGATGATCTACACGAGCGCGTTTCTCACCTACTGCGTCTGCGAGACGACGAAAGGCTACGGAAGGGCAAGGTTTAGGATCCTCCTGCCCACCACGCTGACACTGTTGGTGGTGTGGATTACGGTCGTGTACGTGTCCAACGGTAACCCTGTCTTCCACCAAGTCGCCTACGCATCCATTCAACTCGTCTCCACCGTCCGCGTCATCTTCCTCCTCACCTCCCCTTCCTCCTCCCTCAACTCCACCCCCACCGGCAAAGAGCGCCGCAAGGAAATCCAATCTCTATACCTCTTCGGTGCAATCATCTTCCTCACCGGTTTCGCGATTTGGAACATCGACAACATCTTCTGCTACCACCTCCGTCAAGCGCGGAAGAAAGTGGGCTATCCATGGGCGGTGCTGTTAGAGGGCCATGGTTGGTGGCATATCCTGACAGGGTGGGGTGCGTACTGCTTGATTACGGCGGGAAGCCAGTTGGCGGTAGGCGAGAAGGAGGATCCGGGGAACTTTAGGTTGGAGAAAGGGTGGTTCCCGGTGGTGAGGCGGGTGAAGGAGTACAAGCCGACAACAAGTGGGGGGAGGAGGGGGAGGAAGTCGCAGTGAGGGCACACCTCGTCGTAGACAATAGAAGAAAGGTTACACGGCTCATGATGTAATGCTCATAGACGACTCGAGACACACGCATCAAAGGAGAGTGTGTGTAGGATTGCGAAAACGCCTTCGACATGAATCTAGGCGATCAGACAACTTCCTCCTCAAAGCGGAGGAGGAGGAGACTAGCGACGTCGAACGCGATCCATCACAGCGCGACGCTGCAACTGGATCGGAGAATAACCCTCAGGACCACCAGGCATGCCAGGGTTGGATCCGGGGTACGGCTCGTCGAAGCGAGGCTGACCACCAAAGTCCGGGGTGAGGTGGGAGTGGTGGTGGCCGTGGTGACCGTGGTGCTTGTGGTGGTGCTTCTTGGGCGCGGGCGAGACTTCGCCGGGTGCGGCTTGGCTGTCGCCAGAGGGGCCGCCGGGGATGTTTCCGGGAGTCGAACCGGCGGAACTGTCAGCAGAGCCAGGAGTCGAACCACCAGTAGAACCGGGAGTCGAACCACCAGGAGAACCGGGAATAGAGCCAGGAGCCGAGCCAGGAGTCGAGCCAGGAGTGGACCAATGAGGACTGGCACCAGTGCCAGCACCACCAGGGCCCATATCGGCAGGACCCTTGTCGACGGAGCCATGGCCAGGAGCACCAATACCAGAGCCCGAGGAGCTTGAGTCTGAGTCTGAGCCTGAGTCTGAGCCTGAGCCTGAGCCTGAGCCTGAGCCTGACCCAACCCGAGGAGCAGAACCGTAGCCTTCAGCAGGCGAACCAGACTGGCCAGCGCCAGTGCCGGGGAGAGTTCCAGAGCCAGCACCAGCGTCAGACCCGGTACCACCAACACCAGCGTCCGTACCAGTGCCGACATCAGCACCACCCGTGGACGAGCCCGAGCTGCCACCTGAGCCTTTGATAAGATCACTAGCGCGACCGTTTTGGATACCAGCCGGCTTGCTGCCCCACTTCTTGAACACATCGACAATAGCAGCAACGGCAGCCTTGGGCTTGCCCTCAGCATCAAAGATCAGCGGAGCGCCCACCTTGCCTTTACCAACACCGGGGTTTTGCTGCGTCCCGAACCAGGTGTGATCGTCTTTGAGGCCCCAGAAGGAGCAGCCGAAGGCACCACCCTCGAGAGCCGCGTGGACAATGTTGCCGTACTGCTGCGCCTGCTTCTCGAGGTCCTCCTTGGAGGGAGGGAGGTTGATGGGGACGTCGACCTCGGAGAGCACGACGGGGATCGACTCGTCAGTCCAGCGCTTGATCGAGGCGAGCATGTCTTCGTACTTGTTGTCGAGGCCGACGTGGAACTGAAGGCCCACCACGTCGACGGGCACGCCTTCAGCAAGCCATTGCTTGATGGTCTTGTAGGCGAAGGCCGATTTCGGGTTCATAGACTCCATGCCATAGTCGTTGACGATGATCTTGACGTTGGGACACTGTCGCTTGACCAGCTTCAAGACCTGCTTGTAGCCTTCCTCGCCGATGACCTCAAAGTAGCCGTTCTTCTTGAAGCCCTTGCCGCTGTCGTCAAAGACCTCGTTGAGAACGTCGATGCCCCAGAAGTCGGCCTCCTTGATGATCTTGCTGCAGAGCTTGTTGGTGACAAAGTCGGTGATCGTCTTCATCATGGCCTCCTTGCTGAAGGACTGCTGCATCATGGTCTTGCTCTGTTCGGCACCCCAGATGACCGTGTGGTACTTCCACTTGATGTGGCTCGACTTTGTGGCTTCAGTGACGCCCTTGAGGAGCTCCTGCCACGAGTTCTCGTTCTCGTAAACGAACTGCATCTTGAGTGAGTTGCCTGGGGTCATGTATGGAAGGTACTGGGCGAGAGGAGCATCCTTGGGATCTTTGAGATCAGCGTTGTCGATAGCAGAGCCGAGGAAGAAGCCAGAGGGCAGGTGCTTTTGCAGCTCAGCGCCGGTCATGCCCGAGGCATCGGTAGACCAGTGCATCTGTCCGCCGCTGGCTGCCGAGACGGGCGTCTTGGAGCTGCCATCGGCAGGATGGGTGAGAGGGTCGGTGCCGCCGTTGCCATAACCACCAGCACCACCGCCAGGAGCAGCAGGGTGAGTGAGAGGATCAGTGCCACCAGCACCGAAACCGCCTGACGGACCATTGCGTCGGTCGAGACGGTCCAGCCGTCTAGTCGAGTCGGAATTACGGCCCATGACACCGCCAGCGGTGAGCATGAGCACAAGGGCGAGCTTCGAGCTCACCATCCTGAGAAATGTGACACCTCGTGAGAGATGGAGAAGAAGTGGTAGAGGGTAGTCTGGGGAGAGTTTGGGAAGAGACGTGAAGAGGGAGAGAGATGACCGAAGAAGGGCAGGACATCACGCAGGCGGTTGACTGGTTTTTGTAGCTTCAGCCCCCCCTTTCTGTTTCCCCTTAGAGCACGAGGAAATCGTCTCAAGAACCTTGCGCTTGTTTGGGGGCTGTGCCTGCATGGTAGCAGCGTTGCTGTTGATTCGTTCTGTTGGCAACAGGGGCATCGTCTGGCTACTCAAATGACAGTGGCACATCGTTGAATGGGCGTGGTGGGGCTGGAGATGAAACGCTGCGCCGTGAGGCCGAAACCCCACACGCAGCATGAAGATGGAGATGATCGTCGTTGCAGAGTCACCTCTCTTGCCTCGAGTCGGTCTTGCCTTGCAGCACGTTGTGTCTGCTGTAACTCCCACTTCGATTGCTGATGAAGGGCGAGACCGATATGGCCGCGAGCTCCGTACCTATTCTGGTCAGCCCCTGGGGAAAGGAGGTCACTCGGCACTCGAAATGAAAGGAGGCCTCTGTCGAGCTCATTGTGAGCGTGACTGTATCACGGTTCAACGGTGGGCATGTCCTGTTGATCGCTACGAGATACACGTCGGTGCCTCGGTCGATCGGCCTCGACAATGAAGCGGTGGGATTGCGGTCATGATGCGGATCTGACAATCGAACTGCGAAAGGCAGGTGCTCAAGACCATCCGACCAGTGACCGAAGTGTTGACGGACGTAGAGGCTGATGATCGGCCCATCGAAAAACAGCGTCGTCACACGTCGAAACGCCTGACAGTCACAGTCGCAGCAGAGACGCCCGAAGGAGAGTCACGAGTTGAAAGGTGTGGCAGAGGGTGAGTTGTGAGTTGAAGGATCGGAAGATTTTGGTTTTGCTCTCCGATTCAGGCTCCTTCGGCGTGATTTTCGCCGCCGATTCAGAGTCTGAGTCTGGACGCTTGACATCTGAGCTTGTGTGGGCAAGCGCAGACACGGAACGCCAAGCCAGCCAGATGGGCACAGGGTTGTCGGAGGGGCCAAAAACCATACAGCACCAAAATCGCGCAGTTCCAAGCGGCAGAGTGTGAGTTGTGCTTGTGGAGAAGCCCCTTTTTCCATGCACTGATCCCGACGATGGACGGGCTTGGTTTCAGCGTGACACCAACGACTGCCAGCATGATTGTGCCACCTGCTCAGCGCCACATCTTGTCAGCAAGTGGTATTGATGCGGCGCTTTCGTTCAGCGATCCATACTGGTACTGTACTTGCTCTTTGGGCTGCTTGTTGTTACTTGGGCGCAAGCAAACGCGGACTGTCGGATGCGAATTTCAAAAAAGGGCCTCGCTTCGCCCCGCCTGTCTTCTGAAATTTCGTCACAGTGTGCTGCTCACTTGGATCCATCAGTCACAGTGACCTCGCTCGGCTTTCGCATATCGTCCAGCCCTTCCCGCCTTGCCTCGTCGGACTATCCGGATCGCACCACCCGTCATCATCCTGACCATATCACATCACATCACACCCGCCACATTCCCACGCCAACACCGGATCGATCCCGCGAGATCGCTCTAGAACAAGTCAACGGCTACGACGGTTCGTCGAGCAGCTGGATTAGACTCAAGCTTTCGCCTTCATTTTGCGCAGCACTCCAACCACGATCGCATACAAACGGCATCAGCAGCTGATCAACAGGTCGTCCTGCACACCTCAGCTCGCGCTCCGACTCAACGTCTCAGATCGACAGATCCATCACCATGTCGAGCGCTCGATGACATCTGCAGCTGTCGTTCTTGGACAGCAGAACTCCATCCCTTTATTCCAACCTGTCCACTAGCATCGCTCACGGCATAGATCTACCGACATGCTGCGCACCATCACCAGCAGCTCGCAGGCTACGGCCGCCCGCAACAAGCTCGGCTCGTTCGGTCGTTGGTGCGGCAAGAACCTCAACTTCTACAGAGTGCACGTCCTCGTCTTCACCTTGACACCTCTCATCGCTGCTGGCATCTTCTACGCCTGCAATGGCGAGACGCACATCAAGTTCATCGACTGTCTCTTTGTCTGCGTATCCGCCATGACCGTCACCGGCCTTGTGACCATCAACATTAGTTCGGCCAACGCAGGTCAGCAGGCCATCCTCTTCTTTCTCATGTGCATCGGCAACATCTCGGCCGTCAGTGTCACAATGATCTGGATCCGCAGAAGCTTCTTCCGCAAGAAGTTCGACCGCGTCGTTCGGCGCAGCGCAAAGGCACGCAAACGAGTGCACGACGTCGAAGAGCAGGAGCGTAGGGAACGACGACACAACATTGCCAAGATCCAGCGCATGGTCGGCCTCAAGTCATCCGATAGCGCGACCACCATCAGCGATGCAGAGGACCCAGATCGTACCGACACTAGCTCCAGCGATCATATTGAACTGCGCAGGATCGACAAGAGCAAACAAAAGAGCAAGGGCAAGCGCGGTCCGCTGCGAGCAGACATGATTCGGCGCATCGACGGGCCTGCGTTCCTCATCAACTCGGCAGGCGATCGGGTAAATAACGTCCCCGAACCTTCGGCTGCCTTGGCACACAGCAACGATCGTCGCACATCCATCCCAAATGAGCCCGAATCCTCAGGCTCGCCTCGCATTGCCGCTGCTCAGCCAGGTATGAGCATCCTAAATTCGGAACCAGACACACAGCCTTCTGTCGCATCGGAAGGCCAGAGCCAGCAACCCAATATCCGCATTTCGCTTCCCAATCAGACCGGTTCTCCCATCGACATGGACGACAAAGACGCAGCCGAGACTACGGACATCGCCGCTCCCCGCAAGAGATTCTCAATCCCCCGCTTTGACCATCGTCACGACCCAGAAGCCGACTCTGATGAAGAGGTGGTCGTAGAGGAAGAAGAGCAAGGAGCACGCTCGCCCCCTCTCCGCGCACGCTTTCCTGATCACCAGATCGTCGGACGCAGCAGGCGAGTCTCAGATCCACCCCACTTTGCACATCGCCGGGGCTCCGATGGTGGTCTCGTCCAGGCATACAACTTGCACGAGAAGCATGACATGTTTCCCCGTGCTCAGACGGTGGAGTTTGCCGTGCCAAGTGGCTATCAGTCTCCCGCCGAAGGTCACCAACGCGAGCAAGGATACACCACCGGTCTCAACGTCAACGGTGCGGGCGGCTTGCGGCAGCGCAACACCACCTTCAATCGCACCCTTACAGCACGTTCGGGTGTTTCCGGTCGTCTCAACACTGCCAGGACGGGTGTGCCCCTCGCACGCACCCAGACTTCGTCGAAACAACGTGGGTTCGGAGGATTCCCGACTCCCATCGAAATCGCAGGCATGGCGATCAAGAAGGCGGTCCCAGGTGTACAGGAACGGTTCCAGAGGACCATGACGATGCCGCGTACCTCCACTTTCACGTCGGTACGTTCCGGCGGCGGTGTCACCGAGAGCGGCAACAAGCCGGCTCCCTACCTCACCTTTGACGCCACCGTGACAGGCAACTCGCGCTTCCATGCTCTTACAGAAAGCCAACGCGATGAGCTCGGCGGCGTCGAATACCGTGCACTCGACCTGCTCGCCAAGCTGGTACCTGCCTACTGGCTCCTCGTCAACCTAGGCATGGTGACGCTTGTGGCTCCATACATCAGCAGCAGAGCATTTCGCAAATACCAACCTGTCTTCGAGGCGCAGGCGGATAACAGACCAGACTACACGTGGTTCTGGTTCTTCCAAGTCATCTCGGCTTACTCGAACACGGGCATGTCCCTCATCGACACGAGCATGACGCAGATGCAAGACGCCTACTTCTTGCTCATTCCGATGGGATTTCTCATCCTGGCAGGTAACACTGGTTTCCCAATCCTTCTGCGCTTCTTCATTTGGACCATCTCGGTCTGCGTTCCGTCCACTTCGAGGATCTACGAGACATTGAGATTCTTGCTCGACCATCCGCGTCGATGCTTTGTCTACCTCTTCCCCTCGAGCCAGACCTGGTTCCTCTTCTTCATTTTGGTGCTGTTCAACTGCATCGATTGGCTCGCATTCCTGATCCTCGACATTGGCAACCCAGTCATCGAGTCCATCACGCTCAGCATCCGTGTCTTTGACGGTCTCTTCCAATCGCTCGCTGTACGTGCAGCAGGGTTCACAGTCGTCAGCCTTCTAGCGCTGGCGCCCGCGGTACAGTTCCTGTACGTCATCATGATGTACCTGTCCGCGTTCCCGCTCGCGCTATCGGTGCGCAGCACCAACGTGTACGAAGAAAAGTCGCTCGGAGTGTACGTCGACGAGCCAGCAGACCCGGGCACAGCTCCGCAAGAATCCAACAACCCCAAGGTGTGGGGTAACTTCTTGGCCTCGCACGCTCGACGTCAGCTCGCTTTCGATATCTGGTGGCTCGGCTTTGCGCTCTGGCTCATCTGCATCATCGAACGCCACGACATTCAGGATCCCGAGTCCAACGGTTGGTTCACTATCTTTAGCTGCCTCTTCGAGCTCACCTCGGCCTACGGCACGGTCGGGTTGAGTTTGGGTACGCCTTTCGACAACTTTAGTCTCTCAGGCCGTTTCCACACGCTGTCGAAGCTGGTGGTGTGCGCGGTCATGATTCGAGGTAGACATCGAGGATTGCCAGTCGCGATCGATCGTGCTATTCTGTTGCCGTCAGAGCTGGAGCAGGAGGATATGATGGACGACGATCTGTCGCAGTTCGACGACTCGTGGGATCGGCATAGCACCTTTGTCGATCGTCCCGCTGCAGCTGCAACGGCACCACCCATGCCAACGGGCACGGTCGACCGACAGCGAAGCAACAGCAACGCCAGCGCTGCGGACAGCAACAACGGAATGTCGAGTGTCAAACGCTCCCAATCCGGCGTGTCATTCGCGCTGAGTCCGGCGATGAAGCCGCGGCGAAGCAGCATGCCGCCGGCCGCAATGGAGCCGCTATCGCCAAAGCATCAGGCAGAGTCTGCGGTACAGGAACCGAGGAGGAGTTTGACGCTCGCCCTTCCGCCAAGCAGTCTTCCGCTGCACCACCAGGGGCAAGCTGGCGGGTTTGGACATGGCCATCATGCGACAGGTGGACCACCACCGAGTCACAACGCGAGCATGCTGGGCGGTATGATGGTGTCGACACCAGGGCCGCTGACTGCGATCGACGAGACGCCGAGCGGGTTGGGCGCAACACCGATGAGCGAGAGCCGGCCCGCATCGCCTCCGCCTCCCCCCGCTGCGCAGGCGCAGGACGACTCGTCGCCGCCCAGCTTCCATACGAACGCCAGCAACGAGGGTAGTAACGGAAGCGTCAAGGGCAAAGAGAGGGAGGTGTCAAGCCATGTTGGTGAAGACAGGGAGAGGCGGGTGGCCGAGCACGCGGGTTGCTCGACGCCGAATGGAGAGCACGACCCTGTTAGTGGCGGGCTGTGATTGATGTTTCGACACGAATGGAATGCTGATGACTTGCATAGATCCACCGTCTCGTTTGCGAGTGACAAGTGTGCATGCTGAGAGAATTTGATGCAGATTGGAATGACGATGATGCGGTACAAGTACAAGTGTTGTAAGGGAGAGGGAGGGCAATGCTGGTCTGGTCGATTTTGGATGAGGTAGAGGGCGGGTGTGATGCTGGTCCGCGATCAAGCGTTGGACTCCTTCTTGAGCTTCTTCTCCTTCCTCTCCTTCTTGTCTTTCTTGTCTTTCTTGTCCTTCTTGCTCTTCTTGCTCGGACTGGCGTGTTCCAACGGGTCCTCCAACAGGCTCGAATCCAGGTTTGGCGTCCTCCCGTCTTCCAGCTCTTGCGCCTTGGAGAAGCTCTCCGTTCCCGCACCGTCCCCTGCACCCTCGCCCGCCGGTGCTTGGTCTAGCACCTCTACCGGCGTCTCATCCGGCACCTCCTCATCTTCCATCTCCACATCTTCCCTTGAGTTGAGACCGGAAACAAGGTTTGCAAAGGCATCGTAGTCGATCTTGCCCGTGAGACCGTTCATGAGGCGTGTGAGTTGGGCTGCGACCACACCGCCTGTTGAGCCGGTGGCAGTAGCAGCGTCATCGGTGGCAGCGTTCGAGGTTCCGGTGCGTGCGGCGTAGGAGGTGAGGAAGAGCGAGATGGATTCGGAGACGCTGGCGTGGTCGGTGGGTACGGGCGCGTGGGAGACGTCCAGTCGGAGCGGGAGGGGGAGTGCTGGCTCCATGGCGAAGAGGTGCGGTAGAGGTTTGAGTTGGGGTAGAAGAGGTGCTTATGTGCGGAGGAGGAGGAGGAGCAGGTGTCGAAATTCTTGGAGTCTGCAAGGCAAAATTCGTGTAAGGGTCCGAAATCCGCAAAAAGCATGATTGGTAATCATGAAAAAGCACTGGCAAGAAGAAATGCCTCAGAAGATGCCGAGGCTCTTGTGCTCTTCGGCGTTGCCGCCACGCCGAGAGGCAAGCCACGCGATTGGAACAACACACCGTGTGTTGGGAAAGGGTTTTAGAGCTCGTCCTCGAGAAAGTTGACTTTCCGCTCCTCGTTCTCGTACATCATCGTTCTAACTCAACATCACCCTCTCGCAGACACCCTTTCGCACACCATTCAAGCGACGACTCCGTTTGCGCTCCCATCATCACGCGGACAAGGACGAAGGCGCTAGCAATCCGAGCGTGCCACCGAACACGAATCTCACCGTCCTATAGTCGTACACCCACTGTTAGCCAAACCCACGCAGGCAGACAACACCACACAATGGAGGCGCTAGGCGGATCAATATCGAACGGTACCAGCCTGTCGGACCTGAGCCTGCTCATGGGCGGCACGGGCGAGTCTGGTGGCGCGGTAGCTACCTCGTTAGCCGGCTACAGTTCGGCCTTTGGTGCGCTCGACGATGCGTGGAGGAACGATCCTCGAGCGCTCTGGTCGAGTTTCGCCATGATCATCGTAAGTCTTCCCCGTCTCCTCTTCTCCTTACCATTTCTCTTGCTGACATCTCCACCTCATATCTGAAAACAGGTCTCAGAAATCGGCGATAAAACCTTCCTCATAGCCGCCATCCTCGCGATGCGCCAGAGCAAGCTCGTCGTCTTCTCCGGTGCCTTTGCCTCGCTTGCCGTCATGTCGATCCTCTCCGCCTTCCTCGGAGTCATGTTCCCCACCCTCCTACCCAAGAGCCTGACCAACCTCATGGCAGCCGGCTTGTTCCTCGTGTTTGGGTTGAAGATGGTTAAGGACGGCCTAGCGATGTCGGGGGATGAGATCAAGGAGGAGTGGGAGGAGGCGGAGAGGGAGATTGACGAGGAAGCCGGAGCGGATACGCACGAGCTGGATGAGCTCGAACAGGGTCAAGGTCATCCTACCGCTTCGCACACCCTCAGCGCTGCGAGCAAGAAGGATGGTATGGCGCATACGTTGCGCGAAGGCACACGCAACCTGTGCGGCCTATGCTTTTCACCGGTATTTGCACAGGCGTTCATCCTCACCTTTTTGGGAGAGTGGGGCGACCGCTCGCAGATCGCCACCATCGCCCTAGCCGCAGCTCACAACGTGACGCTCGTCTGCATCGGCACCATCGTAGGTCACGCCTGCTGCACCAGTCTTGCGGTGATTTGTGGGAGCTGGCTGGCGAGCAGGATCAGTGTCAAGCATGTGACGTTGGGAGGCGCGTTTTTGTTCTTGGTGTTCGCCGTGGTGTATGCGTGGGAGGCGTACGAGGAGCCCGGTGGGTTGGGCGTGGGGGAGGTTGTGAAGGCTGCAAAGGACGCGGCGGGTGGTGTGGGGGCGTAGTCACAGCGATACAGCCGACGATATGGTGGGATGCCTCGTCGCCGATCAATCAATCGCAATTGCACAGTACGATTGGGGCAGAGGCAACGACTGTGAACATCGTTACGACTGATGATCATGGACGCACCCTAAGTTGTGACTTCCGACGTTCCTGGACGTCTCACATACGAATCAAGAAGATGCCCCAACGCTTGAAATGTCAGCGACCGCATGTCCACGGCAAATCTGCACCAAACACCGGTCTGACGGACATAAGATCGACCTGTCAATGCAAGCCGGCTGGCGGAGAGGATATGTGGGTGGTGTCCAATTGAGTTTGCTCGTGTGGTCACCAACCGGCAGTCGGAAAGCGGTAACCCTGCGCGTTACGACGTCGAGAATTTGGCGCCTCACGTCTTACCGCTGCGCAGCTGACGTCAAAGGAGGCGAAAGCAAATGCTGAATGGCACACGTGCATTTCACACGCCAGGCGGCTGCCGCGAGGAAGATCCACTTTCCAGATCCGATATGAGGCCGTCTGGAAACTTCTTGTTCCAACCACACACCATCCTCGATTCCGATCAAGTTGACGACTTCCTCTGTCAACATGTCGCAAACGAAGAAGTACGACGTGGTCGTCTACGGCGCCACCGGCTACACCGGCCAGCTGGTCTGCAAGTACCTCCTCTCGCACCCCGAGAAGCGGCCCTGGGCTGTCGCTGGACGTTCCGCCTCGCGTCTCTCATCCCTCAAGTCGAACCTCAACCTTCCCTACAACGTCGGCGTGATCGAGGCGGAAAACTCCAACTACGCCTCGCTCACCGCCATGACCTCCCAGACCAAAGCGCTCATCAACATCGTCGGACCCTATCGACCGTTTAAGGCGTCCGAAGTCGTGCGAGCCTGCGTGGAGACGGGCACGCACTACGTCGATCTGTCCGGCGAGACGGGTTTCAACAAGGATATCATCGACGAGTTCCACCTCAAGGCCCAGGCCAAGGGGGTGACCGTGTCGAGCAGTGTTGGATTCGACAGTCTGCCGTTTGATCTGACGACCTACCTAGCCGCGCAGAAGGTGAAACAGCTCACGGGTGGGAAGAGCGACGTCAAGCTAGCCGAATGCGCCTACAACCTCCCCGACAGCCTCTCCGCCGGAACCCTCGCCAGCGCCATCTCCATGGCGGGCGAAAAAGAACAGATGTCTAGCACCCGCGGTGACTGGCTCAGCCCCATCGCCAAACCAGGCGCCCTCACCTTCGGCACCGTACGCTGGTTCCCCCAGAGCAACCGATGGGGCTCGCAGAATACCTTTTCGATCCACAACACCCGCATGGTCAACCGCACCTGGGGCCTCCTCCAACATCACCACTCCCCGCAGGCTTATGGTCAGGCCTTCCTCTACAAAGAAGGTAACCTCGTCCCCAACAAATTCGTCGGCATCTTCCTCAGCTACATGACCGCGTTCTCCATCTGGTTGCTCATGAACTTCGCCCTCGTCCGAACCATCGTCGCTAAAAGCATGCCAGCCAACTCTGGGCCGAGCGAAAAGAGCCTCGTTAACTGCAGGATGAAGGTCGAGACCGTCGCCACCGCCAATGATGGGACCAAGGCGATCTGCAGGATGAAGGCAAAGGGCCACGGTGGTTATCTTCTGACTGCCAGGATGATCGTCGAGACCGCGTTGACGATTATCGATGACAAGGCGAAGAAGGTCAACCCGCTCGAGAAGGCTGGCGTGGAAGGCGGTGTGCTGACCCCGGCGCTGGTGGGTGCAGAGAGGTTGGCGGAGAGGCTCGTCGAGTTTGCACAGTTCGAGATCACCACCGACAGGTTCGACGAGAACGAGGTCAGGAAGTCGAAGTGATCAGTGTCCGCCAATCGTATCAGTCCGTCTTATCGTGGGCACGCGCAGCAGGTCGTGATGTGTGAGATCAGAAACATCGAGAGAGTTGGCGTACAAGAACAACGAGACCTACAGAGTGCGTACAAATCGGACTTCGAGATCATACAGAATGAGAGACTACGGAACCTGAGACCTGGACCAACGAAAACGAAACGCAAGTACACTACTCAGAGAACGACCTCGACCTCGAGGTCATACTTCTCGGCGGCGCGGAACATCTTGAGACGCTTAGTGTGCTCCGAGTCGTCCGAGTGGATCTGAGATGAGTTGACGGCCTTTCGCCAATCCTCCTGGTCTTCGTCGACGCTCTTGGGCTGAGCCCGGGACTTGCCCTTCTTCGTCTTGGACGTGGTGCTGCGCTTGGGAGACTTGCGGGTGGACAGTTCGCTGAAAGACTCGTCGGACTCGTCGTCTTCCACAGCAGCCTTTGCCTTCGAACCCTTGCGACGAGTGCTCGTGGTGGGTGCGTTGCTGGTGGCTTTCCCTCTGCGTGTAGTAGGCTTTGCCGAAGTCTTGTTCTTCCTCCCAGGCAGCAAGGCCACAGCTTCCTCCATGCGGAATCTCTTGGCTGCCGGCGATCCCGCGCCTTTCTTACGCGGGCTGCTGGCCTGAGGCGAGGGAAGGGGCGACGACTGTGGGGATGACGACGAGGCCTCTGCAGCAAGCTTCTCGAGCACAACTCGCTCCCGTTTCTCGCTTCGCTTCAGGGGGATGCCCGAGACGGACGCCCTGGCTTTGGCGGCATGAGTGCCAGAGCTTCGCGTAAAGTGGGCATGCGGAGAATTCAGAATGGGAGAGGATTCTCGAGCGTCTTTGGCTGAGACGGTAGCGGCAGTGCTCTTTCGCTTTGCATTCGCTCGTGTCGTTCGTCGCTCTGAGAGCTCGGGTTCGACCTTCACTTCAATGTCATCAGGGGACTCGGCCGTCACTTCGATGTCATCGTCTTCGTCGGACTCGTCCCCGGGAGGCGATACTTTTTGGGTCTTGTGTTGACTGAGGAATGCGATTGAGCTCCCTTCGGTGGTGTAAGATGCCCCTTCGCCGGGGTCAGCCGCCGGAGACGACATGCGGCCAAAGACCTGCTCTGCGAGACGACGGTCATCGCTCGATTTGTGGACGGGCGGATCAGTAGGTAGGTCCTCCAAGACGTCGCCGACCGATTCCGCGTCAGACTCTTCAGCTTCTTCATCGACGAATGCTTGTGCCCTTCGATGACGAATGTTGCTCTCAGCAGCCATGAAGCCAAACTCGTCCATATCGTCGTCGTAGCCGGCGTGAAGATTGTGCTCAGCTGCTGCATCGTCGAGCTCACCCTCGGATCGCCAAGGAGCAGGACTGCCGTCATCATCCTCGAGAGAGAATGCTTGAGGAGATAAATGGCCTCCATCGTGACCTGCGGCCTTCCAAGCCTTGACTTTGGAGACGCCCCGGTCCTGATAGTCGAGCAGCTGCTGGGCGGATTCGCTCAAAGGCTCGGCTCGGCGAGCTGCACCGGGAGAGTCTGCCTGGCTCGAGCGATTGGACCTGTCGAGAAAGACGTCGTCGAGATAGTTGGAGCTGGGTGCCTCCAATCCGGTCAGCGTGCGTTTCTTCGAGACCGGAGTGGAATGTGTTGGCTGATCGTCTTCGATCGTCTTCAATGCGCCGGCTCGTGAATGCGTGGCCTGCCGATGATCGATCCTCGTGCGGACCGGAGCATTCGGCGGAGGGATGTTCTCCTTGTCCGACGATCCATGCGATGCTGAGGCTTCGCTATTGGAAACTTCGTCCTTAGATCTTGGTGTTTGACCTCGCTGACCTTCCGTCTGGGCGACGCGTGCCGTTCGGTTCGAATCCGAGATTTGGGTGTCGAAGTATTCGAGGTCGTCGCTGTCGAGATTCGGAGAGAGTCGCGCGAGCTCTTCGTCGCTTGGAGCAATCTGACGAGATCTCCGTTCTGCTGCCCCGCCTTGAGAGGAGAAGTCATCTTCCCTGCCAGCAGAGGAGCCCTGCGGCGGCGATGAAGTAGGTGGTAGAGCCGCGCGTCGTGATGCTGAAGTTGCTGCTCTCGATGATCGTCCAGCTTCGGCCTCAGTCTGTGCTTGAGCGGCTTTGCGCTGAGTCGTCGAAGTAGATGTGCCCTTGACGGGTTGCTGTGCAGCTCCGGTCTTCTTGCTCTTGACCGAGGAGATGGTTGAGTCGGGCTGAATGTTGATGTTGCGATCGCTCAGTGGCTTCCGACGCGATGAGTCGACCTCGACAGCAGGCTTGCGATCAGTGACGACATTCTTGATATCGCCCAGCGCTTGTCGGCTGAGCGGAGCGTTTTCGTCTGATCGGAGCGTGCGCGAGGCTTTGGCCGACGTAGACGCTCCCTGAGCACTGCCGGCCGCGCGCATGCTCGCGCTGGCGCCGGTCTTTGGTCGTTTGGACGAGCGCAGACTGGCCATGTCGCAGTGTTGCTGAAACAATGGGGTCTGCGCGTGACTGAGGCTGGGTTGGATGCTGGTGCTGGGTTCGGAGGAAGAGAGAGTATAGCGAGGGGCGCGACTAAATGCGTGCGTCTGTGGGTCCCGCTGAAGGAGCGGTCGACGAGGGACACGCCGTTGCGATGCGCGAGGCCTCCTCTTTATACGAAAGGAAGGGGCGCCAGAATGGGCGATGGAGGAAGGGATGCAAGCCTGGATGCTGAGGCCAAAGCGCGGGGCATTTTGCTGAGCCCTCTTTTCTCTCCAGACAGGACAAGGAAAGGGTCCTGTCGGTTCCATCCGAAAGTGACAAGGGTGAGTGGAGGCTTGACATCGCGGAAGGGCGTTGCGGGCGTAGCGCGAGCGTTTTCAACCTTAATTCACAGCTCCAAAGTCACAGAAGTCCACACTTTGGCAGAGTCGCGCTTTACGCGCTTTCTCAGTCTGCTCGTGGTTTGGATCATGCGGACGTTCGTTTGGCATCATGCTTTGCATTGCGTTTCGACTCATTCGTCCTCGAGCAGCACTTCCACCTCAGTGTCAAAGACCTGCGACAGCTCGACCTGCAAAAGCTCGTGAAGGGTCGATGTCTCTCCCTCCTTCAGACAGAACCAAGTCTTGCTGCCAGCGTCGTAGTCGAATCGCTTGGGTCCGCTATTGCCATCGGAAAACAGAGAACGACGATTGAGACGTCAGTCACAGCCGCGCTTACAGTCACGGGACGACGCCGATGCATATCATTGCAGGGTTGACCCGTCGGCGTCGGTCCGATATCGATCGAGATAGAGAGACACTTACCTCTTCGGACTGGACAGCCAGATCTGCTTGTTGGGAGGCTGCTTGTTGATGACCCAAGTGCCGTGAACTCCGCATCGCAGATTCATGACGCCAGACTGTATCAGCGTGAGAACAAAGTCATGGGACCGAAAAGGCGTGGGAACGTGTTGGGCGTCAGTATGGGCTAAGACTGATAAGGGTCGGCTGCTCCGACTGTGACAAGATGAAGAACTTACCGCACATTCGATATCCCATTCCGAGGCAGGTAACCCTCTTGTAGCGCCTTGATTCTTGGACCTCGCCTCTTGTTCGAGCGTTTCAACGTCTGCCTCCTCCAGAAGCATCTCAAACGTCTCTGTCAGCGAGTCGAGCACGTGATTTGAGAGCTTGTGATATTCGCCGTCCGTCAAGGGCGACGCCGTGTACTTGGCTGTCGGCTGCGCCCATCGATGTGATGAGCTGAAAGAGCGACCTGGCGCAGGCACAGCTCGGCTTGAAGCGGCTTGCGCACGGAGGCGTCTCGCTCGTTGACTTGGCAAGTTTGCCTGGACCAATGTTTTAGCGGTCGAGCGTGTTGGAACCGTTCGGACCGTGGCCGAAGTGAGCGATCCTCGCTGAGTCGTGGTTCGCAGCATCATTGGGAGCTTCATTGTGAGTCTGTTGTTGCTGATCTGAAGCCTGATGTGACTGTTGGTGGTCAAGTTGCAGGAGCGTCCCTCTCCCAGCTTCTTCCGAATCGTCAAAGATGGCAAGGTGTGGAGGATCGTCTTGAGACCAAAAAATCACCCGGCCGGTTAGAAGAAGCCAGCTCGTGACTCGCTTTGATAAAGGTCGGCAACTTAAATTTTGGAAAGCGCAGGGTCACAGCGGCTACCTACCTATCTTTCGCCGCAACATCCTCGACAAGTTCCTCACACTTTCAACCTTCGAGTCATCAACGCCTTGCTTGCTACATAAGGCGCCTCTTCACAATCTCTTCGTACTCAACTTCGCACACAGACACACATCAAGGAGGAGAAATGACGATCAAAGGCCTCAACGGAGCCGCCAACGCGGCTGCAGCAGCTCACAAGCCTGCCCACTTCAAACTCGAGAACCTCATTCGACCCAACATCCTTTCCCTCGAGCCCTACCGATGTGCACGAGACGACTACCAGTCTGGTATCCTCTTGGATGCCAACGAGAACAGCCTGGGTCACTCGCTGCCACCTAAGTCGGTCATCCCTCACAACCCCGGTACCTCCAATGGCGCCACATCGGTGCAATCATCAGAAGCAGACGACCCGCTCTCGCTCAACCGATACCCTGATCCTGGGCTGTTCGGGATCAAGGACGCTGTCGCCCAGCTGCGCGGTGTACCGAATGATGCTTTCGTCTTCCTCGGCGTCGGTAGTGATGAAGTCTTGGATCTGATTCAGCGCGTATGCTGCCGTCCCGGCAAGGACAAGATCCTCATCTGCCCTCCTACATATGGCATGTACAGCGTCTGTGCTGCCGTCAACGATCTCGAAGTCGTCAAAGTGCCCCTGATCACCGAAGGCGGCAAGTTCGCGTTGGACGTCGAAGCGGTGAACAAGAAGCTCGCCGAGGATCCGGACATCAAGATCACGTTCATCTGCTCGCCAGGCAACCCCACCGGCACACTAATCCCACCAAGCGAGGTCCGAAAGGTCCTCGACAACCCAGCATACAAAGGACTTGTCGTTGTCGACGAAGCATACATCGACTTTGCCGAGGAGGAAAAGAGGATGGGCAAGCGACCCGCCGACGAGGTGGTCAGCGCCGTGAGCTTGGTCCACGAGTACGAAAACGTCATGGTCACACAAACGCTCTCCAAGGCCTTCGGTCTGGCTGCTATCCGACTCGGCATCGCGTTTGCCCAACCACCATTGGTGCAGATCATGAACAACACCAAAGCACCCTACAACATCTCGTCCCCCACCGCCCACCTCGCTTCGCTTGCACTCTCGCCCAAGGGCATCGCGCAGATGCGTGAGAATGTGCAGACGCTCGTTCGCAACCGCGACCAGCTCATCGCGGCTCTCAAGACGCTGCCTGGTGCTGGTGCCATCCTCGGTGCCAACGAGGCCAACTTTGTCTTGGTTCAGATGCTTGACCTCGAAACCCGATCGAAGCCAGACAACGACGTAGCGCAGATGGTGTACAAGCGCATGGCCGAGGAAATGGGGCTGGTGGTGAGGAACAGGGCCAAGGACTTGGGCTGTGCCGGGTGTCTGAGAATCACTGTCGGCACGGAAGAGGAGAACAACCGATGTATCGAGTTGATGAAGGGTTTGCTCGAGGGCGGCAAGTGAGACTGTCTCCTTTCGAAATCAGGTTGCGATTGGAGATGTGAAGCCGGACGTCACTACAATACACTATTGTGGAGGTCACAATCGTCAGCACTTCCATGTGTGTGTGAGAGATGTTCAAACACTTGTTGAGGATGGGCAATCCTCGAAGATCCCGTCGGCTATCAAAGTGTACAGTACGTACACATTTTGCCGCACGAGACGCCATGGCCACTCTGGCGGGGAAAGAAGGAAAAGCCGGCGTTTTTTCGCACTTCCCCCTCCACTCTGCTGTTGCGCACTGACCTCGGGGCGCAACCGTGACCACTCACCCTTCATCCTCTTCATCGATGCACACCGTCCTCCCCATCATCACCCACCGCATCATCCCATCAATCTCATCAACACGCTTCGTCTCAACGATGTCATTCACCAAGAAATCCAGCAACAAAGTGTCGGGCGGCACCCTCACCAAGTACTCCTTCGTCTCGTCCTCGCTCAACTCGCTCGAGACGTCGATCAACGTCTTCCTCCCCTCCTCGGCCACCTCGGGCAGCAAAGTTCCCGTCCTCTACTACCTCTCCGGCCTGACCTGTACCGAGGACAACGCTGCGCAGAAGGGTGGCTTTTTCAACGCCGCCGAGTCAGCTCAGATCGCGCTCGTTTTCCCGGACACCTCTCCTCGCGGTGCCAACATCGATGGTGAAGATGAGAGTTACGACTTCGGTTCTGGAGCTGGGTTCTACCTGAACGCTACCAAAGAACCCTGGTCCAAGGCGTATAAGATGTACGACTATGTGGTCAAGGAACTCCCTTCGAAGCTGACCGAGAATGATCTGCCTATCGACACCAGCAAGGCTTCAATCTTCGGTCACTCGATGGGCGGTCACGGAGCCCTCACGCTCTACCTCAAGAACCGCTCCCAGTACAAATCCGCCTCCGCATTCTCCCCCATCTGCAACCCAACCGCCTGCCCCTGGGGTAAGAAGGCTTTCGAAGGATACCTCTCCAACGGCCTGAAGGAGGGCGAACAGTACGACGCCACCCTCCTCCTCAAGGAGACGAAAGATCAACCCGAGATCTTGATCGACTCCGGTACAGCAGATGACTTTTACAAACAGGGCCAGCTTCTGCCGGAAAACTTTGAAAAGGTCGCCAAGGAGAAGGGTTTCAAGAATGTTCAGGTGAGACTGCAGGATGGGTACGATCACAGTTACTACTTTATCTCGACGTTTGCAGAGGACCATATCAAGTTCCATGCCAAGTTCCTGAAGGCTTAGAGTTGCGGGACGCAATGACAATTTATATGCTTGTGATGCTGTGCCAGGTCTGAGGTCGTATGATAGTTCCGCTTCGCTGTTCTCCTTGATGCGGATTCGAGATTTGCCTAAGAGCAACGTCGTCTGCTCGCACGCACACGACAGGTCATGTCAGGCTTTGCATCGTACCGTGCGCCGACTCTCTCAAAGTCGCACACACCCAGACACCACACACAACAAAGTGGGAGAATGGCAGGATTTCTTCGACCGGGATATGTACATGCCCTCGTCAACGGGCAGTGATGAGGAGCGAACGAGTCGGGGAACTGTTGTGATGAATCGTCGTTTTTTTTGTTTTGTTTCCTGAGCACACGAGTCGCTGCAATCCTCCTGTCTCATCACGTTTGAAGGCGGGATGGACAGAAGCGGCAATATTTGTTTGATGACGTTGAACAGAGGTTGTGGTTGCAGAGCCATGTGCCTGTCATGGGCAAGAAAGCTACTGCAGGGGAGCGTGAAGGAGAGGGCACGTGCAGCCCATAAGAGAAGGACGACGAACAAAAGGACCGACGATGTTCCGAGACGGAATGCGAGGAGGGACCGCGTCAAAGAGACCTGCCGAGGTCTATTAGCCGAGAACGAGGGGAGTGGGTGGGTGGATGAATGAACCGCTGAAGCTTGAGCGATCGAAGGAGTGACGCTGCCAACTGAGCAAGGCCTGCAGGCGATGGAGAAGATACAGGAACACAGGGGCCATCGCAAGACAGGTGTACCTGCACAGGGCGAAAGGAGAGGGCACCGCCACACGCATTCGTCACATCAAAGCGACGCGTGGGTGGTTGCATGCATGCAAGAGGACAATCTATCCTTGAGCAGCAGCAACCTTTTCAAGGAGCTTGTCCTTGGGGGTTTTGAGGCCTTCTCCCTCGATCTTGCCGGCCAACTCCTCGATCTTCTCCTGCGACAGCTTGGCGCCCACCAACAGGTCCGCGACGAACGAGTAGATGGCGGGAATGTCGATGGCAGCGTCGTCGAGGAACTCCATGTGTGGCTCGAAGCCCTTGAATGCAACCTCCTCGTCCAGATGTCCGTCCTCGCTCAGCTTGGCGAACAGAGCGGCCACGTTGGCAACGTCGTCCTTCTTCTTCTCGATGGCGCTTCCCACAATGGCATCGACGAACTGAGATCGTCTTGACGCTGGCAAAGCGCTGAACGCCTCGACACCCTCGTTGACATCCTTGATCTCGAGGAACTCCTTGATGTCGTTGTTGATCTTGCGCTTGGCCTCCTCGTCCGACATCTCCTCAGCAGGCTTGGAGCTCTCGTCCTCACCTTCGGCTTCACCGTCGTCCTTGCCCTCGGCGTCCTCGTCGGCGCCAGGAAGAGGCTTGGTGCGAGGTGCGAGGTTGAGCTTGGGTCGCTGCGGCTCCTCGCTAGGCGCAGCATCGCCCTCGCCAGCCTGGTTGAGCAGCGAGAACATGTTGGTCTGCGAGCTGGTGCGGGTGGGAGGCTGGCTGCCGTCTTCGGAGCCCTTGCCCTGGTTCTTCCTGCCCAGCATGGTCGAGGGCCCGAACGAGAGCGGTCGTCCTGAAGTGCCACGCTCGATCTTGCCGAAGTGCGAAAGGTCGCCGGCCTTGCTGGGACGCGGTGGCGGTGCGGGACCACCACCGACAGTGCTCCAGCCATCGGGACCATCACCACGAGCCTGGCCGCGCTTGGAGCCACCACGCGAGATGGGACCACCGCGGGCGCGCATGGCATTCTCGGCATCCTTCTGCGCCTGCTGCTTGGCAGCCTCGGCGTGAATCTGGGCAATCGTCTTGGGAGCCGAGTTGTCGTGTCGTGGTACCCATCTGGACTCACGAAGCTCGATCACGTCGACGAGCATGAATCGCATACGCGAGTTGATGGCAGCCTCGTTCTTGGACATCTCCTTCATGCGCTGGAAGTAGACGTCCATGTGGCCTCGAGCCTTCTCGGTGTCGAGCAGCTTACCGACGGTGGTCATGAGCTTGCAGAGTGACTCGATCTCCTCCTCTTCGGGGTCGGTGGCGTTGGCAAGCAGCTTCTTGATGCAGAGGTGCATAATACGCTCTGTCAACATGCTAAGCTTGAACAGCTCACCGATGAATCGAACGAGACCGAGACCACGTCGCTTGGCCTTCTGAGCCTCGTAGTACTCGTCAGAGAGCAACTCGGCCTCCTTTGGCTCCTCGGCGGGCTTCTCGCCACGCTCCTCGGCAGCCTTGGCATCAGCCTCGGCCTTGTCGTTGCTGTCCTTCTTGGCCTTGTCTTCAGCCTCCTTGGACTTGGCGGCAGCAATGGCAGTGTCGCGCTGGGCCCAACCACGCTCGAAGTCCTCCTGACAACGGTTGAGGAGGTACTTGCGGAAGAGCGAGCCACCCACGACGGGCTTGCCATCGGCAGTGCGCAGGCTCTCGTCCTTGACGTCGTTGCTGACCTCCTCCATGAGCTTTCGGCAGAGACGGGCATACATCTCGGACCAGGCAGCCTCGTCGGTAGCCTTTTCGAAAATGAGCTGAATGACCTGTCGCAAAGTACGGCCATCGTCCTCGGAGACAGACTTGTTGGCCCACTCGAGGATCTGGTTGGAAATGGAGTCGAACTTCTCGAGCGTGAGCTTGTTGAGCAACCCCTTGACCTTTCGCTGCACCATCTCGGGCGAGTCGGCCTTGACCGAGGCACCACGGCTCCATCGGTTCTCCGAGTTGGCCAGAGGCACGACCTGGTCGAGAGGAATGGTGGGACCGCCCTTCTCGGGAGGGTTGACCTGAGGACCACGGCTAGAGTTGGGATCACGCTGACGACCACGGTTGCTCTTGGTGCGACCACCGTTAGGAATGCCGGTGCCCATCATGTCACGGGATGGCAAAGCAGTGCTGCCACTGCCAGTGCGCGAAAGCGGTTGCGATCGAGCGCCGGCATTGAACGAACCCATGGGGCCAAAGGCACCCATAGCACCGCCTCGTGCACCCGAAGCAGCGGCGAAACGCTCTTCGCTGGTCTTGGGCGGGTGGCTGAAGGAGCCAATGCCACCCTTGCCGCCGAAGCCGGAAGAGCCGCTGATGCCAAGACCTTGGGCTCGGCCAGGAGCAGCGGGTGGGCCCATCGCGGATGAACGTCGGTTGAGACGGGAGCTGGCGCCCATGCCGCCGCTCTCCATGCCGATGGAGGCCAGTGGCGGCAGGTCGGCAGGCTTCTCGGTGTACACGTTCATGAACTGCAAGAGGAAGTCTCGGTCGTAGCGGAACTTGCCTGGCTCGGCAGTCTCGTTGAGCTCGGACTTGGGCGAGTTGATGTTGTCGGGATAGCTGACCTTGCTGAAGTTGTCGATGAACTTGGCAGACGTCAACGAAGAGGAAGCGCCGCTCGAAGAGCTCTCAGCCTTGGGAGCGTGCTGCGATGCGGCGGCGCCAGTGGGCTCGACGGTGACCTTCTTCTTCTTCTCGAGAGCCTCGCTGTCGAGCTTGATGCCGTTGGCGGGAGCGCCGAGGGTGCTGAGAGGCTTAGCAGGAAGACCAGCGAAGCCCGGAGTGCCCGGCGTGCGGGGCGTGGGAGGAAGACCAGGGGTCTTAGGAGCGTCCTGGGCAGAGGGAGGCACGGACGAGGCTTCGCGAGCCATGCGCTCGACATCGGCGACGGAGCTGCGCATGCCGGCGGCGTCCTTGCCGTCGCCGTCCTGGTGTTGCGAGGCCTTCTCGGTGTCGATGGGAGCAGGCTTGGGCTTGCTCTCTTCAGCACCGGCCTTGGCTTCAGCAGCAGTGGCCGCGGCGGCAGCATCAGCCTTGGCCTTGGCCTCGTCTTCGGCCCTCTTTGCCTCTTCCGCCTTCTTCTGTGCTTCAGCATCCGCCTTCTCCTTGTCTTCGCGCTCCTTCTTCTCTGCCTCGGCCTTGGCCTTGGCCTTGGCCTCGGCTTCCTCCGCAGCCTTGCGCTCAGCAGCAGCCTTGTCCTCGGCCTCCTTCTTGGCAGCGGCAGCCTTGGCAGCGGCCTCCTCATCGGCCTTCTTCTTGGCATCAGCCTCAGCCTTGTCCTTGTCGTCGGACTGCTTCTTGTCGGCATCGGTGTCCTTAGCACTACCTTCCTGCTCCGCCTTCTTCTTGTCGGCGTCGGCTTTGAGACGCGCAAGGAAGGCCTCAGGGGTCTCCATGCGGATGGGAGTGCTCTTAGCAGGCTGGTGCACGGCGGCGGGGGCTGCCTTTGCGACGCTGGGCGAGCTGGTGGCGGCAGCAGGAGTAGCAGGAGCAGCAACGGGCGTCGACTTTTGCGAGGCCGATGGAGTCCTCTGGATGCTCTGAATGTCGACGGCAGCTTGAGTCTCGGGGTTGACGATGCGGATCGCAGCACTCTGTCTCTTGACCTGAGGCTCGAACTGACGCGCGGCCGGGCTCATGGGGTTGCTGAACGAGTGCGAAGGCGAGTGGTGCGCGTAACTTGTGGCTGGGCTGAAGCTGGGCGTGCGGGCGCCCTGAGCGAGCGACATGGGCTGGTGCGCGGGCGAGCTGATGTTGCTGTGGCCCGTAGACGGCGAGGGAGGCACAGCAGCGCCTCGGGCCGAGAGCGGCGTGGAAGGTGCCATGTTGGGAGTGCCAGGAAGACCGTTGGGGCCCATCGGCGAGGATCCCATGTTGGCATGGCGGGGCGAGCGAGGAGTGCCGGGCATGTCATAGCCGGACTGCTGCTGCTGCTGCTGCTGCTGCTGCTGCTGCTGCCAGTGCTGCGGCACAGGCTGATAGCCGTATCCAGGGTGATACCCGTACTGAGGCGGCGCGTAGCCCATGGGTTGCTGGTGCTGCCACGGACCTGCCATACCCTGCATGGGCTGCATGGGGACCGCGTTGGCCATGTGGGGGGAACGAGGCTGCTGAGGACCGCCTTGGGGGTGACCGTGGAACTGCTGGTGTGGGGGGCCCTGAGAAGCGATTCTGGAGCCCTGAGGCTGGTGCGCGGAAGGCGAGCGCTGAGGCTCGAAGGGCCTCGCGCCAGGGTGGTGAGGCGTGCCTGATGGCGGCCTCAAGTTGGACGAGGCATGACGGGGACCCTGTTGGCTCTGCGGGGGAGCGTGCTGCTGCGGGGTGGAAGGAGCTGTAGAGGCAGCGGCGGCGCTCGACGGAGATGGCGAAGTGGATGCAGTAGATGCTGTGGCCGGTGAGGGCGCGGGCGAGCCAGAGCCCTGGAAGAGCTTTTGGAAGTCCATGGATTTGGCAGGGGTGCCGTTGCCGGAAGCTGAGGGAGCGTCCGACTTTCCGCCAGCAAAGCCGATGGTGGTGCTTTTGGATTGAGAATCCTGCGCAGCTACCGAGCCAAAGACGGTAGGTTTCTCGCCGTGCAGGTGCTGACCAGAACTGGGTTGGGCAGCGGGTGAGGAAGAGAGCATAGCGTTCTGGTCGTGAACGGAGCCAAAGTTGATGGCGGCGCCGGGTCTAGCGTTGGCGACTCCTTTGGGGAGGCTTACTGCAGACTGACGACGAGAGTTTGCGGCGGTGTTGGCATCACCGTTGGGACCAGCAGCGGCGGCGACGTGGTTGGAGCTGCCCGCTGGAACGGAATCACTCGACATGGGCAGTGATGGATGTCGAGAAGCAAAGCAGCCGTAGGAAGCCACTTCGTGATGAGGAGCGCGGGTGATGGTGGTTGAAAGTGCGGAACCGTTCGTGCGTTCGTGAAGTTCTGCTGAAAGGTGGTTTCAAGCAGAAGCGTTGCGATCCGAAGTAAGCCGAGTACAACACAACCAAGTGTCCACGTCAGAGAACGCTTCGAGGTACCGAGTCCAGAGTCGTGATACGGATCGATCCAGGTGAAGGAACGAAGCCGAGATCGTCGGAAGGGAGAAAGAGAGAGAGAGAGAGGGAGTCTCTCCTGGTCTTTCTTCTCTTGATGAGCTGATGTCCTTCGAACAGAAACGAAAGACGACAAGCTTACGAGACGGAAGGTGAAAGAAAGAGAAGAGAGGGGGGGGGAAAGAAGAAGACCTCACTTCGTCAGAAAGAGGAGGGGTCGTCGTTGAACGGATGATAGCAGCAAGGGCCGAAAGACAGACCAAAATCATTCATTTGCGCTCAGTCTCACACTGCAGACAGACACGGCCATCCGTGGCAAGGCAGAGGCAAAGGCAAGGCAGGCGAGGCAGCCAGTCGATCCGACGAGCAAGAAAAAAATGAAGCGCTCAGCAGCCACGACAGTCAGTCAAGTCAGCCTGGACTCGACTCAACTCAGCTCAACGCAACTCAAACCTCAGTCGAGTGGAAAAGTGGAAAAATTGGCAGCAGCGTCAAGTCGATGCGCGCTCTCTCTCTCTCTCTCTCTCTTCTTGGAAAGATTTTTCGGCCATTCAGCGACCAATCCCACACGAGGCCTCCTCCTCACAAGCTTGCTTTACTGTTACCCAAAATTAACTTTCGGTTGCGACCTTCTCGATCTGTCGGCTTGCCATCGTTCTAGTCAGCTGCGTCTCGAGTCGGGACATCCGGCTGAAGTCGCGTGTCTGCAGAAGAGAGAGAGACGGAGCAGAAGAACCTCGTCAAGGAATTCGAATGCTGTCCCTTTGTGTGTGTCTCTGACAGTGTGTGAGTCTGTGTCTGACAGAGTGGGAGAGAAGAGAAAAATTTCACGGCACTGCGCTGCGAGTGCTCCCAGGATTCTCATTACAAATCGCACCGCTGCAGATCCTCAATTGGATTCATCATTACAGTCTCTCCAACGGTCCACTACAAACTTGTATTGTCACTCACCGTCCTCCATCAAGGGTCCTGCCGTTGCTGTTGAAAGAGCATTGCCGTATGAACCTTGACGTTCTCTGATCTGCAGCCATCGCATCGGTGACTGCGCTGCCAAGGCAAAGGCACGTCCACAAACGATCGGCCTATCAACACAGTGACTGCTTGTGGCGTGTCTGCCACATTCCCGCCGACACGAACAGGGGTCGTCTGGAATGCGTCCCGTCGCGTAAATCGTCGCGACTCGAGAAGAAGTTGGCGCGTAAGAAAAAAAAATGTTCCCTGCCGGGGAATCGAACCCCGATCTCAGCTGCTTTTATAAGCATTTGAAAAAGCCGTATCTTGACCGTTAGACGAACAAGGATTAAGTGAATTACAGTGCGAGGCAAAATAAGAGTATATATATTGCTAACCGGACGCCGATGGGCCTCTCTCGCCAAACGTTGCCAGTCATCCCAGCCAGCATCGCGAGCACCTGTCAATGCAAGAGACACGGCAAAGCGTGCCTCCTCACGTAAACATGCCTTATCATAACGAAAGTGTAAGCCCAAGGCGTCGACGTGTCTCTCTCTTCTTTGAGAGCCTTCCAACGAGGGGACGGGCGAGTATATCAGCCTCGTAAGAAAGCGAAACTTCCTCCCCTCGCGTTCATCAAGCTCATCCACTCCTCTCCCCCTCGCCACTTGATACATGCCGCCAAGGCCTCGAATTCGCGTCGTCATGTCCCGTTCCCGCCCAGCTCAAACGGTACGTGTTGTCGATGGTAATGCTTTTGAGGTCAGCTTTTGGCAACACTGCGTGCGGATCCACGGCTCCCCAAACGAGCTTGGGGAACTGCTGAAACGTTGGGCACGGGAGGCAGGTTTAGTCTGGGAAAAAGCAGATGGAGTAGGTCTTTACCGTACATGGAGATGTAAGCATGCGCATCCCAACCCGCAGCAAGGGCCTTGCCCCTTTGCGCTGACGATCAAGAAGGCCCCTGGTAGCGTTCGAGGGCGTTGGACGTTCGAACTTCTTGACGGACGACACAACCACGAGCTGCGGTCAGGCGATGCGCGGCGTGATGCCGTTACAGGCAATGCCGGGTCTTCGTCGCAACAAGTCAGCAGTCAGGACGCATTGACCATTCAAGACAAGGATGGACGCAGCTCTGTCTATGCTGGCTCTGCCCCAGCTTCGGCAGGACGTCAGCAGCACGACGCACCGGACACGAACACGCCCGAAAGCCGCTCTCCCAGTGCAGTCACCTCTGGATTGTCTCCAACTCTTCAAGACCCTGTATCTCTTGCGGACGGTCTGGAGGTCTTTATGGAACTCCGTTTTGGGAGGTGATGGCCGAGATCTGCAGCATGCCGGCAGACGTGCAGTCCCCGCTGATCCACATCGTTTACGAGTCTTATTCGGAGACGAAAGAAATCAAGTCCACCAAAGAAACGCCTCACGACAACGAGGACAGCGGACAAGCTCAGGAGAGGTTGAACACCGTCACCCTCAGAGCCGCGCTTGACGCTATCATAGCCGCTGGGACCCTTAGCTTGTGCGCTCATATCAGCCGCCTGCCTCAGCCTGATATCGACGAAGTTCGTCACCGCTTGTTCAAGGTTCACGAGAATCGCCCCAGCAAGTCTTCGAAGCGAAGAAGGACGACCTACTAGGTCACGCGTCCAATAACATCAATCTCATCTCACTCTCGTTCTGCTTTCCGTGTGCGAATCAATCTCAATCATTGAAGCAAGCAAGAACACACAACATCACAATAGAGTAACGATCGTGATATTAGCGGAGAGAGAGGAGCAACGAATTCGACGACGGTCTCAACTGAGCCAGATCAGGCGAGGTTGACCTAACCCAACCCTAACCCTAAGACACAGGAGACGAGAGGTCGAACGAGTTAAGAATAGGGGAGCTGAGGGGGAACGAGATGCGATCGAAACAGGGAAGCGACAAGGGAAAGGGAACGGGAAGCTAGGGTATGCTCTTCGAGGTGATGACGAGCGAATGGTGGGGTGGCTGCTGCTGCCAGTAAAGCGAAGGAGTGCGTAGTACGCGACGGGAAACTTTGGACAAGACGATGGACAATGACGCAAGAGGGTGATATGAACGACAGCCCGTGCCGACACCAGGCAAAAAAAAAAACCAAGAAACGATCCGACAAGTTGCAGACACGCCGCTTAGTTGATGGGCAACGACGTGCAACCAATGTTGACCAGACCATCCTGGACGACGTTGGTGCAGCACACTGGCGTCGACTTGCAGATCGACTGGAGCGAGATACCGAGAACAGGAATCTGCTGGCAGTTGAGACCAATGTCGCCGGCAATGTTGTTGAAACCCAAGAGACCAGCAAGCGTCTTCTTCTTGCTTTCGTCATTGATCACCTGGCTACAGCACTGGGCGGCGCCGACCGAGCACTGGCCGTTGTTGTTGTGCTCCGAAGCGTTACGCGGACGAGGGCGCTGACCACGACCGTCGAGCGAAGGGGTTCGCTTGGCCATCGCCTCGTCCTCCTCAGCCGCCCATCGCTTGGCGAGACTCTGAAGCAGATCCTTGTTGCCGACAGGAACAGAAACGCCGCTCATCGTCTGGCCCAGCAGAGCAGCCGGGTCGAGTCCAGCATCGCGCTTGGGGGTAATGTGCTCGGCGGAGCCCGTCAAGGCATCCACGTGGTGCGTTGCATCGCCCGTGTTGGTCTTGTCCAATTCGTTTTGCAAAGCGTCGATGGCGTACTGGAGCGCATTGTACTGGTTTACATCCAGCGCTCGGCGGGTGTTCGCGCTGTTGACAATATCGGAGAGGGCGGAAAGGGTGGCTTGAGCAGGTGCTACTTGGTTGACGTTATGGGTCTCTTTGGTCTCACCTCGTCGAGTCTTCTGTCCGCTCACCACCTGCGAGAGCGCAGCGGCGACAGCCTGCACGGGCGCCACCTGGTTGTCGTTGATCACCGACTCGCCACGCTTCGAGCTGGCCTGGCCGTTGGCGACCTGAGAGAGGGCGGCGAGGGTGGCCTCGATGGGGGCAACCTGGTTGTCGTTGTCCACGACCGAGCGCGCGGCCTTCTGCGAGTTGAGCACCGACGAGAGGGCGGCAAGCGTCGCCTGGATGGGAAGAACCTGGTTGGTGTTCTCAACGATGTTGTTCTCGCCGGTGTGACGCTTCTCGACAGTCTGGCTGTTGAGAACCTGCGAGAGGAGGGCAGCGGTAGCCTGAATAGGAAGCACCTGGTTGTGGTTCTCAACGACGCTGTCGAACTCGGGAGCCTTGCGCTTCTCGACGGTCTGGCTGTTCAGAACCTGCGAGAGGAGGGCGGCGGTGGCCTGAACGGGGAGCACCTGGTTGTGGTTCTCGACCGAGTCAAATTCAGGGGCCTTGCGCTTCTCGACAGTCTGCCCGTTGAGCACCTGAGAGAAAGCAGCGGCGGTAGCCTGGATAGGAAGGACCTGGTTGTGGTTCTCGACCGAGTCGAACTCAGGAGCCTTGCGGGAAGCAATCTGCTCGTTCTTGACCTGCGAGAGGAGAGCACCGGTGACCTGGATCGGAGCGACCTGGTTGGTGTTCTTGACCTTGTAGTGACGCTTGCTAGCGGCCTGCTCGTTGCCGACCTGCGAGAGGAGGGCGGCAGTAGCCTGGATGGGAGCCACCTGGTTGGTGTTCTCGACGGTCACGTCGTGGTCCTCGTGGCTCCATCGCTTGCCACCAGCAGACTGGAGGTTGGCGACCTGCGAGAGGAGGGCCGCGGTGGCCTGGATGGGCAGCACCTGGTTGGTGTTGTCGACAATGTCGCCGCCGTAGGTCCTTCGGCTGACGGACTGGAGGTTGGCGACCTCGGAAAGGAGGGCGGCGGTGGCCTGAATGGGGAGGACCTGGTTGTGGTTCTCGACGACGCTGTCGAACTCGGGGGCCTTGCGCTTCTCGGCAGCTTGTCCGTTGGCGACGGCGGAGAGGGCAGCGAGCGTGGCCTCGACGGGGATGAACTGAGCATCGTTGTGAACGTCGATGGATCGCTCGGCCTTCTGGGTGTTGAGCACCTGCGAGAGGGCAGCGAGGGTAGCCTGGATAGGCAGCACCTGGTTGGTGTTGTCGACAATGTTGCTGCCTTCGGTGCGCTTGGCGGCGGTCTGGGAGCTGAGCGTCTGCGAGAGAGCAGCGAGCGTAGCCTCGATGGGGACAAACTGAGAGCTGTTGTCGATGTCAGTGGATCGCTTGGAGGCCTGACCGTTGGCGACAGACGAGAGAGCGGCGAGCGTAGCCTCGATGGGGAGGATCTGGTTGTCGTTCTTGACGATGTTGTCGCGCTTGAGAGCCTTCTGCTCGTTCAAGACCTGCGAGAGGGCGGCAATGGTGCCCTGGATGGGAGCGACCTGCGACGAGTTGTCGACGTCGGTAGAGCGCTCTGCCTTCTGGTTGTTGAGAACAGAAGAGAGGGCGGCAACGGTGCCCTGAATGGGCACGAACTGGGCGCTGTTGTCCACCTTGATGGAGCGCTCGGCGACCTGACCGTTGGCGACCTGGGACAAGGCGGCGAGAGTGCCCTGAACGGGGAGGACCTGGTTGGTGTTGTCAACGACCGAGCCGGCGAGGACGGGGCCGGAGAAGGCAGAGACTGCTGCGACGGCAGCAAGGAATTGAAGGTACTTCATTGTCGTTGTTGAGGTGAGACGTGTAGAAGGATGAAGGAAAAGAGAGTGTGGAGTTGGTGATTGGGCCGGTGAGGCGGTAGTAGGGGTCGCTTTTGGTGGAGAAGAGGGAGGAGCAGCAAAGGGAAGAGGGAGGAGCAGCAGCAGGGACGGGGAGAGGTAGGGAGAAACTAGCTTGAGGGACAAGAATGGACATCGACGAGAAAGGGGAGGGTTATATACCTCGGACGATCAGCTCGTCAAGCCTCGAAGACTGGCATGGAGCTGTAGCACTGAGAGCGGCCATGGCCGACTTCGTCTGACTGTCTCGATCGAACGAGTGCTAATCAAAACATTGCGAGTGCGAGCTGGGAGACAGCAGTGTGCTGATGGGCTTGCGTTTCAGGGCATGAAAGGATGCGATCGAGGCGTTGGCCGCATTCGCTTATGGAACCGACGTTGAACGATGTTTCTCGCAGGCATGTTGGCTGCCGTAGCAAAACAGGAACAAGCCGAGGGAGAAGGCGGGTCAGGGGTGATGACGAATGTTGTGAGCAGTGCAGAATAAGCTCTGGCTGCATACAGCTCGTGCAGATGCTCAGAGCCGAAGTGGACGTGATCGTCTAGGATGGTGGCCGTCCAGACGCATTGGTCATAGTGGGAACAACCGAAAGAAGATGGCGACAGTGTGTGTGGCTGAAGTGAGGCGCTGCGCGAGAGTGGTAATGCATCGACTGGACGCGCGGATCGACTGGCACGCAGAGACTGTGGAGGAATCACCGCCTCAAGATCAAGTCGCTGTCACAGAAGCGATTGCGATAGGGATGAAAGAAAGAGGCGTTTGGGGATGGTTTGCGTGCTGGGAAGGCGGGAGGCGACGCCAAGCTTGACAGCTGCTGGACAGCCAGCATGAGCTGAGATTTGCTCTGTGCAGCTCGCTTCAGAAGAGGCTGAGGGACGCGGGATGCAAAGGCAAGGCGAGAGCAAAGGAGCGAGCAGAATTGTGCTGTGCGTGCACTGGAATGTGAAGTTTGCCAGTCAGTCAAGCGCTCTCCGCGTTTTCGGACGTTTTCTGACAACGCAGCCGACCCACTTAGAAGAGAGACAGAGAGAGAGACAGAGAGCGCGCTGAGGTTCATGAAAGAAGGAAGAGCGAATTTGGGATAAAATTTGAGAGCCACGACAAGCTGCAGCTCTCTGGCATGGACGCTGCAGTCAGAGCCAAGTTACGCGCCTTGTCGCAACCGACGATGCACGTCAAAATCCGTCGATCCGTTTCACTCACTCTTTCTAGAGGGGCTGCTTGCCTATTCCTCAAAGTCTTTGCTTCGGTCGATCGTGAGACGTTTCACTTGTCGCAGTCGACCCTTCAATCTGGCCAGAGGACGATCAAACAAACATCCGCCGCCACAGATCAAGAAGGCGTGCAAGGGCTCAAGAGACTCGCAGCAACAGTTTTCAAGGGTCCTGCGCAGAGGCCTGACCTGCAACTCCGTGACAGATACGATGAAGGTTCCGTACACAGGTGCGCTTGGAGGAAGCATCCGATGACTGACTGACGCAAAAAGCGACTGATCGCCGGCTGAGTTCCCATGGCCACGGACAGAGCGTCAGTCGAAGGTCAGCTTGTTGCTGCTTTGTCGCGTCATCCGCATGTCGGAATGTGACCCGCAGGCTCGGATTATGCCTTTCCCGTCACAGAAGTCACACCAGAATGCGCAGCCGTCGCCTAGACCGAGGCACGATTCATTGACGCTATTTGGAGTTCATTCGCATGAGGATGCGGAACACGGAATTGATGAGCTTCATCCTCGAGGCGGTCCTCGTCGGTATGCTTTCGATCCGGATTCAGCCACGGTCCGATCAGCAACGAGTCTTGATACGCTCGTTCTGGTCGACCGACGGATCGGAGAGCATCCATGGATGCATGATTGTTCTCATCAACCTTCTTTGGTGGCGTCATCGCTCTCAGCAGGAACAATACCACAAGTATCAGGACAAGTCGCTTGCGTCCCGAACGAGGCTTACCTTGTCGCCTTCTCCTCGTCATGTTCTTGGCGTGCAGAGAAGGTTTGATCCAGCTCGACCGTCCGTCTGTGCCTGATCACGAATCCTTCGACGGAAGCGTCCGAGATTGTTCACAGCTGCTGCCCGGCGTTTCCTTGGCTCATTGCGCCACTTGCTGCATCTAGGTCGATAGGATTCGCCGAGGAGAATTGGTGAGCAATCGCAAGACAGCCGATGAAGCTACGCGATCATGTGATTTCGAACACTGTGCCTTGAGTGCTTCGCTTCTGAACCGAGAGACAGCATCAGCTTCCCCATTGTTCGCATTCGTCTCGACAGTCTCACGCTGAGCTGAGCATCCTGCTGTCCGTACCCGTCAAAGTCGGATGATTCGATCCGCATCGATGTACCAACCCTTTCCGGTCATCCACCGCCTCGCCATGCCAAACGCCCAAACAAATGAAGTCTCACAGCAGCCACAGAACCATCATCACACAAGCGAAACCAGAACGGTGCGAACGGGAAGATATTGCAGGGGATGGGAGATATGCATACATTAGCGAAGGTGTGGGAATCTTATTGAGCACAGATCGTCAGGCCAAGAGTGAGAGAGCCCAGGCCTGAAGACCCTCGAGTTCCTTTTTTTTTTTGATTTGCACAAGTGCGAGAGCGTGCATCCACGCCCTCATCGGGTCGCCATGCTCGCTTAACGACCACCGAAGGCCTTCTGCATGGAGCGCTTGAGGCGCAGCGAAGCGCGGCGGTACTCGTCGGCCGAGGCGTCCTGGACCTCGAGGAGCTCGAGAGCCTTGGTAAGCTCCTGCTCGATCTGGATCTTGGCGGGGCGCTTGAGGTTGGCAGCGGGGCTCGAGATGGTCTCCTCGACGGAGTGAACGTAGGCCTCGAGGTCGTTCTTGGCATCGTGCTTGGCAGTGAAGTCCTTGTCGGCCTTGGAGAAGGTCTCGGCATCCTTGATCATCTGCTCAATCTCGTTCGAGCTCAAGCGGCCGACCGAGTTGGTGATGGTGATGTTCGCCTTGCGGCCGGTGATCTTCTCCTGCGCAGAGACCTTGAGCAGACCGTTGGCGTCGATCTCGAAGGTGGTGAGGAGCTCGGCCTGACCACGGGGCTGAGGGGGGATACCGGTCAGCTCGAACTCACCAAGGAGACGGTTGTCCTTGCACTGAGTTCGCTCACCCTCGTAAACGGGGAAGGTGACCTGGGTCTGGTTGTCCTCGACCGTGGTGAAGACACGGGTCTTGTTGCATGGGATGGGGGTGTTACGGGGAACGACAACACCGAAGACGTCACCCTGCATAGCAACACCGAGCGAGAGAGGAGCAACATCGAGGAGGAGCAGGTCGGCGGTCTTGTCGCTGGTCTGGTTGGTGAGAACAGCGGCCTGGACGGCGGCACCGTAAGCAACAGCCTCGTCGGGGTTGATCGACTTGTTGAGCTGGCGGCCACCGAAGAACTCGGAGATGAGCGACTGGATCTTGGGGATACGGGTGGAACCACCAACGAGGACGATGTCGTCGACCTTGTCGGCGGGGATCTTGGAGTCCTTGAGCACCTTGGCGACGGGCTCGATGGTGCCCTTGAAGGCAGCGGCGTTGATCTCCTCGAAACGGGCACGGGTGATGTTGGCCTGGAAGTCGACACCCTGGAAGAGCGAGTCGACCTCGACGGTGGTCTGGGTGACCGACGAGAGGGTACGCTTAGCACGCTCACAGGCCGAACGGAGACGGCGCACGGCACGCGCGTCACCCGAGATGTCCAGCTTGTTCTTGCGCTCGAATTCCTTCTTGAAGTGATCAAGGAGGGCGTTGTCGAAATCCTCACCACCAAGGTGGGTGTCACCAGCGGTGGCCTTGACGGCGAAGACACCACCGGTGATGTTGAGGAGCGAGACATCGAAGGTTCCTCCACCGAGATCGTAGATGAGGACGTTCTTCTCGGTCGAGGACTTGGAGTCGAGACCGTAGGCGATGGCGGCAGCGGTGGGCTCGTTGATGATACGGAGAACATCGAGACCAGCGATGGAACCTGTTTCAGTGCAAGGGTGGGAGATGAGCAAAGCAAGAATGGGAAGGGTCAGTGACAAAGGGTCGCGAAAGTCAAGAGAGGCGTGAGATGACCCGAGCAATCACTGGATCTGCTGCTGCTGCTGCTGCTGCTGCTGTCCTCGTTGTCCTCCAGCACCGACCATCCATCTATGATTGCCGCAACTGCTAATCCACTTGCCGATGATGGAATGCGCTCAGCTAGCCGTTCTTAGTAAAATATTTTTGCTTCCGCAACGCTGGAGAGCCTCGGAATTAGCATGGAATAAATTTGTATCATCGCTGCGCATTCGTTGCCGTGCTGTTGTTGTTGTTGTCCTTGCGACGATGTTGCTCCTCATCCTCCTTTCAAGAGCAAGCGGTGCTCCGTGTGTCCATGTTTGCGTGGCGAGCAGCAGCAGGATCAAATGTCGGTGTCGGGTCAAACGTTCGAAAAAAAAAAATACGTACCGGCATCCTTGGTGGCGAGACGCTGCGAGTCGTTGAAGTAGGCGGGGACGGTGATGACGGCCTTCTTGACCTCCTTGCCGATCTTGGCCTCGGCGATCTCCTTCATCTTGGTGAGGACCATGGAGGAGATCTCCTGGGGGGAGAACTGCTTGGTCTCACCGAGGTAGTTGACCTCGATGAAGGGGGAGCCGTCACGGTCGATGACGGTGAAGGGCCAGTGCTGCATGTCCTTCTTGACGTCGGGGTCGTCGTATCGGCGACCGATGAGACGCTTGGCGTCGAAGACGGTCTGCCTGGGGTTCATGGCGGCCTGGTTCTTGGCGGCATCACCGATGAGACGCTCGCTCTCGGTGAAAGCGACGTACGAGGGGGTGGTACGGTTACCCTGGTCGTTGGCGATGATCTCGACACGCTCGTTGACCCACCAACCGACACACGAGTAGGTGGTACCAAGGTCAATACCGATGGCGCCCTGGTAGACGGTCTCGTCGACGGGAGTAGCAGGAACCTCGCTGGACATGATGACGAAGTTGTTTGTGTTGGATGAAGGGGGGGGAGAAAGGGGATGATGGGGAAAGGGAAGAGGAAAGAATCGCGACCAAGCCAACTGAAGCTTTGCTCGCTGTTCACCAAAAAGCGGACCTGTTTGTGGCAGCCAAAGTCAACGACGCACAGCCAGGCAGACAGTTCAGAACCATAGAGAGAGACTTGCCTGCCGCCACAAACTTTCGAACTGCCACCCGACAGAGACGAATTTTTCTTCCTCGCCTTCTTGGTCCATGCTGGTTGGTGCATCCCAATCCGCTTCTTGCCTCCAAGCACTTGAAAATTTGAGCAGCAGCAGAAGGCAGAGCTTCGATTTCTTCTTGGATTCAGCAAGAACACCCGCTCAGCTCTCCGCCTTGCCTGCAGCAGAAAAATTTTGGAAGAAACGCACACAAACGGGCGAGCGACCCTTTGACCAAATCTTCGAATATGAGGCTCGACATCTTTGAGAATTAGAAAATTGTAACTGCTTCGAGGAGGGGCGTCAATTCAACTTTGACTCTCGAGGAGGAAAAAATCAATTGAAAATCGACTTGCTGCGGCACAAGCTACCAACAGACCCTGAAGCCAATCTTCCGACTTTGTTTCGTGCGACAAGAAGGTTCAACGGTTCCGACAGATGGCCGCTCGATTCCAACACGAGAAGGATCATCAGCTTCGGTTGGCTTGATCGCGGCTCCTACCGTATACCTTGACTTTCGACATCGCAGAGCTGCGCTGCACGGACACAGCGCATCACTGGACAGTACGGATCGCAATTCTGGCTCGCCATCACGCTTACTTAGCCACGACAAGTGCTCCTCCATTGCAATCATGGCCAGCCCCATCGCAAGCACCTCGAGGACGACCCTCGGCAGCCTCTTGAGGAACTCGACGGTCTCCAGGAATGCTGTGGCTCGCTCCGACGCGCCCATCCGCAGTCTTTCGAGCGATGTCCAGCAATCGTCGCCTTCCGAAGCTACTGCCGCTGCCGTCGAAGCAGCTGCCGCTACTCCCCCTACCGCCGAAACCAACACCAACGCGGATGCTCTCGAAAAGCGCCGACTCAGGCGTACTGTCATGAACCAACTCTCCGATCTCGGCAGCACGCAGACCCGCGCAAACTCGTTCCGACCGCACAAGCTTCGTCTCAACCCCATCGACGCACACAAGCTCACGCTCAGCCATCTCGTCGCCTCCACGGCTCAGGTCGGTCACTCGCTCTCATCGCTCAAATCAGCCAACCAGCCGTACATCTACGGTCAACGTCACGGCGTCGCCATCTTTGATCTCGAACGCGCCACCCTGCCTGCACTGCGCAGAGCTGCTTCGGTGGTCAAGGCGGTAGCTGAGCGCGATGGAGTCATTCTCTTTGTCGGTACTCGACCCGGTCAACAAGCAGCGGTGCTTGCCGCGACAAAGCGACTCGCTGGCAACGGTTTCCACGTCACGGCCGAGCGATGGATGCCCGGTGTCATCACCAACGCTCCCAAGCTGCTTGCCTCCGCCATCCTGAAATCCATGGACGACCTCGACCCCTCTGGCAAGAGCAACACCAACCGCCTCGCCTCGCAGACCCTGCAGCCTGACCTCGTCATCGTTCTCAATCCCGTCGAGAACTCGTTTGCCATCCGTGAAGCTACGCAGGCCAACATCCCCACCATCGCCATCACTGACTCGGACGTCGACCCGAGGTCGGTCACCTACCCGATTCCGGCGAACGACGACTCGATCCGCAGCGTCGAGCTCATCATCGGTGTGCTGTCCAAGGCGGGAGAGGAGGGGCTGAAGGTGCGCGCAAAGAAGCTTGATGAAGCAGACAAGATCGAGCGCAAGGTCAACAGGACGCTGAAGAGGCGTATTGAGGGCGCCAACTTTGATCCGAGGTCGCGATCGCAGTCCGGTCAGACCGTGCGTGATCCCGAGCAAGATGACTAGATTTTCTCACGCCTATCAAAAGTGCATCAGTCACGCGCATCAATTCAGCTGTGATACCGCAACTTTCATCGGATCATCCGACGCATGCTCAATGAGCGGGTGTGACCTACGGAACAAAGCGATTTGGAAGAGATCACCATTTGAGAGAGTCAGAACACGTGGGGTATATAAAGAGAGTGTGTTGAGAAGGAGAATTCCATCAAGGCAAGAAACGAAAGAGCGAGCCATCTACCCCGTCCACTCGCCACCCCTCGTCAGCGACGCAAAGTACCCACCCGCCGTCGCGATCAACGCATCGTACGACCCCTGCTCGACCACCCTCCCCTCCTTCAGCACCAGTATCCGATCGCACCTCTGCATCATCTCGAGGTTATGCGTAATCACCAACGTCGTCATGCCTCTCCTCCTCACCTCAGCGTCCCTTGACAGCAGTGTCTCGACCACCAGCTGCTGATTAGCAACGTCCAGCGCCGAGGTACATTCGTCGAGGATCAGAATCGGCGCCCTCGTCCTCATCAACGCCCTCGCTATCGCCAGCCGCTGCGCTTGGCCTCCGGAGAGCTTGCACCCAGCTCCACCGCCTACGCATGTTTCGTAGCCGTTGGAGAGGGCGCTGACGAACTCATGCGCGTTTGCTGCGCGGGCGGAGGCGTGTACCAGCGCCATCTCCGCCTCCGCCAGCGCGGCCGACGGGAGAGCGGGTTCGTAGATCTTGGCGTTGGCACCGTACGCGATGTTGTCGGCAATCGACATGTCGAACAGGCTCGGATTCTGACCTACGACGCTGATGTGTTCGCGCAGCCAGGTGACGGACAGGTGGGAGAGCGGGGTGCCGTCGAGGAGGATGGTGCCGGAGGAGGGTTCATAGAGACGTTGGAGGAGGGAGGCGATGGTGGACTTGCCGCAGCCGGAGCCGCCGACGATCGCGACGCATTCGCCGGCAGGGATGCGGAATTGGAGTTGGTTGAGGACTGGCACGCTCGAACGGCCTGCGTAGGCGAAGTTGACGTTCTGGAACTCGATGGAGCCCTTGATGTCGGTGGTGAGCTGACCTTGCGCTTCCGTGCGGACCGCGTCGGGCCTCGACAGCTGCAAGAGGCGATCGAGATCTGCGAGCGCCTTCATGCTCTTCGACAGCCCCGGCAGGAATGTCAACATCTGAGCGGCGAACGTCACTGCAAAGATGATCAGGTTGAACACCTGCATCATGCGCTTAAAGTCGTATTCGCCCGAAACCATCAGCTTGGCGCCCACGAAAAAGATGAGCGCCTCGGCGATGTACGTCAGCGCCTCGCTCAATCCATGGCCGAGACCAGAGAAGACCGAGGAGCGCATCCCACACCGTTGCGCATCATCCACGGCCCTCTGATACGTGCGATCGAACACGCTCTCGAGACCCATAGCTCGGATGCTGCGGATGTGCAAGACCATCGCGTGGAACCTCTCGGAAACTTGTTCGCGCTTCGACTTGTTGCGCGCCTCGTAGAACGATATCACGCGCGACTGCAGAAACGTAGCTGCGAGAAACACCGGACCAAAAGCTACGCCTGCGAGGGTGAGCTTCCACCCGGCGATGAGCGCCCAGACGATGCCGAGCGTGATCATCGACGTGATGAGCGCCAGGTGTCCAATGATCTGACCGACGAGGTTGCGCGCGTCCTCGCCGTCCTTGACGATGCTCTGGCAGATGCGCGCCGGCGAGTTGGTCGGTCGGTCGAAGTAGGTGCGGTCTTGAAAGACGACGTTGCGGTAGCAAGAGCTACGTAGTCGGAAGAGCCATTCGTCGGCGAGCAGCTCCATCCAGAAGTAGCGGCTGAAGGCGAAGATTCCTTCGAGCAGCGCGATGAGGAGGACGAGGAGTGACCATTTAAGCACGGCACTCTGCTGGTCCTCTCGACCCATGGTGGCTAGAAGCTGGGCTAGGATGAACGAGAAGATGGGCGTGAGCGTGCCGGATAGGACGCAGAGCAGGATGCCTCCGATTAAGAGGGCTCGGCTGGGAATCGTGCGCCAGAGAATGATCGACACCTCGCGAGCGGTGGGTACCCTCGACAGATCCTCCTCGGTGGATGGGTGAAGCGTCACCGATCCGAGTGTGCTGGCGAGAAGGACCTCGCTCTGAGCGTCCCACCTCCTCCTCTCGACGGTGCCGTTGCGTGCGCGTCGATGGCTCGCACTCGAACCAGTCGCCTTGAGCGCCTCTGCATCCTCGTAGTAATTCGTGATCGCCTGCCTCTCCGCCAACCGCAACGGCTTCAGATGCGAAGGCGCGTTGTCGAGCTTTTGCGAGATGATCAACGAAAGATGCTCCGACAGGATCCCACCTTCCCTCTCCCATCCAAGCACCGACCTGTACTTGGTCCTCTGCCTCCTGCTGTACGGCTCGTCGTACGTCTTCTCGCTCCGACCCTTTGACTCGAGCACCTCAACCACCTCGTCGACATGTTGTTGCTGCGCGGTGGCATCTCGGCCCCGACTCTGCTGCAACGACATACTCCTGAACGGCCCCTCCTTGCCCTCAAGATCCGATCGATACCCCTGCTCAACCAGACGTCCGCCCTCGAGAAGGTAGAGGAAGTCATCCTGCTCGATCTGCGACAGGTCGTGCGTGATGACGATGGTCGTCTTGCCCCTACGCCAGGTCTTGATCGCTTCGTGAACGAGATGCCTCGTGGTGGGATCGAGTGCCGATGTTGCTTCGTCAAGAATCAGGATCGAGGGGTCTCGCAACCTCGCCCGTGCGATGGCAAGCCTCTGCCTCTGACCTCCCGACAGCGCGGTTCCTTGAGCGCCGAGCATTGTCTCGTACCCGTCTGGCAGATCCCTTACGAACTCGTGCAGAAGGGCTAGTCGGCAGGCTGCTTCCACTGCCTCCCTCGGCACCTGGGGGACGCCAGTGTCATCGGCTGCAGCCGCAGTATTGAGTTTCCCGACGAGGCCAAGCGCAACGTTGTCATGAACGCTCATGTCAAAGACAATCGAATCCTGGCTCACCGCCCCGATATGCTGCCTGCACCAGTGCGGGTCGAGATACTCGATCGTCTGGTCGTCGATCTGGATCGTACCGCTCGACGGTTCGTACAGCCGCAACAGCAGCTGCGCCACCGTGCTCTTCCCGCTCCCACTTCCGCCGACGACATACGTCATCTCGGCGGGGGGGAAGTACAGGTCTACGTCGTCCAGCACGTTGATTTCGGGACGGGAGGGGTAGTGGAACGTGACGCCGCGGAGGTAGACTTCGCCCTGGCAGGCGGGGGGTGCGATACGACGCAGGCCTTGTATGCCGCGTTTTGCGAGTTTTGTGGGGAGAGGTAGGGGTCGGGTGCGGTAGGTGAATTTGTCGGGCGTGGAGATGGCTGGAGAGGGGGAGGCGGGGATGTGCTCGATGGACATGGGGATGGCTTTGGCGAGGCGGGGGTCGTAGTCGAGGATGTCGATCGATGCGTCGCTTAGCGATGTGGGGGTGGGGGGAGATTTGTCGTCGGTGTATCCGGCGGAAGAACGCATTGAAGTGGTGCTGGATGCTCGAATCGGCATCTGCTTCCGTCCGACGTCATCGGGGCTGTTGATGAGGTTGATCAGGTTCGCGGCGCCGACCTTGCCCTTGTCGAGATACGACAACCCCTGAACGATCTCGTTCAACGTCGACGAGACCAGCAAACTCGCCATGAACACCGTCATCACCTGACCGGGCGTGATCTTCCCCCTCCGCACCAGATAGCTCCCGAACCAAAACCCCTGTACAAACGTCGCAAACACCAACCCTCCCGTCACTCCATATCTCACCGCCCACCATCTCAACGTCCTCCTCCACGACCTGCACCCCACTCTCAACTCCTCCTCGAACCTCCCCATCTCGCGCTTCTGTGCGTTGAACGCCTTGACCGTATTCACCGCCTCCAGCACGCGCTCTACCATCGACGTGGCATGCGAAGTACTCACCCTTTCGCGCTGCATGTACGGTGCAGCGCCTACCTCGGTAACGATCGTCAGCACCAGCACCACCGGTATACTCGCCAATATCACCAGCGTCAGACTCCAACTGGTGTACAGGGCGAGAACGAGGCTGGCGAGGGCGGTAGTGAGGTGCTGTACGACATTCCCGATCTCGCGCGACAGTGCGACGCGGACATCGTCGCACTCTCGAGCAACTTTCGTCATCAACCCTGCCGGTGAGATCTCTTCCCCCTCCTCGTCGGCGGGGGTGAGTGACATGCCGGTATCGAACCACCCGAGGCGCTTGGAGAGGACGCTGGAGAAGAGCGCACGTCGAACCCTCGCCGCGCTCCTCTCGCCTAGACAGATCCATGCAGAGACGCTGACCGTGCTGATCACGAAACATACCGCGGACAGGCCGAGCAATGCATACACGCTCAGAGGATACGCTGCATGAACTGGTGGTTGAAGGAGGCTGGGATGGAGGGGAAGGGGAGAGAGGTAGGGTTGTAGGCGGTGAAGGCGTCAAAGGCGTGACCGACCACTTTGGACATGGCCGTGGGGACGAGCCCGACGACGATCGAGCAGAGTACCGCGGGGAGGAGGAGCAGCAGCACATCACGAGGGGTGAGGAAGGTGAAGAGCAGACGGATGGATGGTGAGGTGAGGTGCGGTGTTGTCGAGGTGGGTGAGCGTTTGGATGACTTTGGCTGTGGAAGATCTGGTGTCGGTTGCTTGCGACCCATCGTGGCGATGATGATGGTGGTAGTGCTGCTCGACGTAACGACGACGTAGACCAATACTTACGATGAAGATATTGATGCTATCCGCAAGCTTACGAGAGTCACACCAAGTCAATCGTAAGGGATGGTGCAGCGATGGAGAACAAGGCGGACCAGACGAAATGGTATCACATCGACAACCCGCAGTCATCCTGCACACACTTTCGCCACAAGCCTGCCATCTCGCGCGCAAGCTTGCATCATCCCCCATGTCTTCGGACAAAGCGTTCCGAGCCGAAACTCAACATTCCCTTTGTGTCACCACCGTGAGAAGGAAAAGATGATGGATCAAAGGGACTCTGAGAATTTCTCCCACGCCTTTGAAAGGGTGCCCAAAGGAGGTGCCCTTTGTTCTCGTGTCAAGCAGCGCCAAAAGCCTCACGGCGAAGCCCGATCTGGATCGATGAGATCTAGTAGATTTTTGTGGTGATTGTTAGACCGATTATCACTCGCGTCTGGCACCTTGTTTCTTAGCAACATCCTCCGCCTCTGGCCGTGCCACTCGTCGGAACCACGCTAGAAAGCTGCTGTCAACCATGTTTGACCCGGGTCATGACGACGTATGTAATAGCCCGGAACGAGAGAGACCATTCAAGGTTCAGAAGCGGCAAGGAGTCAGCAGCGAGACCCGAGGCAAGGGTTCCTCCGTCCTAAGAAAAAAACCGAACCTCCTTACCTTCTCGCTTGGCGCGGTGCAGCGGAGTCTCAACTCTTACCCCAAAGGTCGGGTTGTTGAAAAGTCTGCGCAAACCTCTCCATTTACCCCCTCTGTGAGGGACTGGGGGGGTGTGCGAGTCGGAGGATTCCTGTTGTCGTCGTTGAGGCGTTGCAGAAGGACACGACACCGCTTCTGTTGAAGAAGGCTTTTCTCGCGTGGAAAGTAACGACAACCGAAGAACGAGCGGGGGCTGACAACAGAACGTCGAGAAACGGCGCGGTTGCAAGTCGATCGCCTCCTTTGCGGGATGCGTTACCCAGTTGACCGGTAGCGAGGCTGTTGGAAGGGTGGGGGCTTCTTCAAGGGTCCCTACTCAAGATCTGTGTCCAGCGCGCCTTCGAGGTCTGGCAGGGGCGAATTACCTTCGCCGCGCCGCTCCGTCAGTCTCACGAGAAGACCAGAGAATCAACCCTAAACGCCGGACCACGCAGAAGAGGGGATAAGACCATTACTGTCTATCTTTTGCTTAAGACTGTGTGAATGCTGCCAGGAATCTGGGGGGGTATCTAAGGAAAAAAACTGTTTCCACCCATGCTGAGCATGGGTGTTATATCTATAACGAGAGTTTGCGGAGTGCCCGCACGTACGAATCTCTACGCCCTCCAACAGTGGTACGGATGCAAGAACGCCTCCTGCTGCCCCGCCACCTTCTGCGACTGGGGCAGCCTATACGTCGAGCCGATCTTGTCCTCTACGTAGAACCTTGCATCTCCCCACTCGTCTACGTCTGACGGAGGCGTATCCGGCGTGGTCCTGCCGGACATGGATCGCTGGTCGTTGAACGGCGATGGTGTCGCGGAGACGGTTGAAGCGGTGTATGACATGGATGAGGAGGATGCGATGGAGGCTGTAGGCGAGTGCGCATAGTAGGCGCCTGAGGTGGAGAGGGGGAGGTTGTTGGCCGGGGTAGTGTTTGGACGTCGAGTGGCGTTGGAGAAGGGGTGGATGAAGCTTGGTGCTGTTGCGCTGCGTTCCTGTCTGTGACTGGCGGACTTCACCATCGGTGTCGAGGTTGGCATGCCCACCGAGGACGCCGAGTAGCTCGCACGTTGAGGGAACGTGCCCCTGTGACCACTGTGCGAGTCGACCGACGGCGATGAGAAACCCTCCGACTCCAACGCAGGCGTCGGCGGCGCCGAAGACTTGACGCTCGAAACACTCTCGCTCCTCTCCCTTCCCCGCTCCTCCCCGCTCCTCCTCGACATGGTCTCCAAAATCTTCCGCACCACCAAATCAATCCTGCCCCCATCCACATCCTGCTCCAACTCGTACGTAAACATCTCCAGATCCTCCGGCACCACATTCACCTTGTACCCCAAGTACCCGAACAACTCGCGTTCCATCTGGTTGATCTCCCGCAGACTGAACAACCCCTGACCTACGATGGCCCAGGATTTGTTGGAATAGGTATCGTCACAGCTGCTTTTGGAAGCGATCATGAGGGCCGAGATGAACAGACGATGGCCCGAGGAGCCACGGGCGGCGGGGAAACGTATCTTGAGCCGGAGTAGAAGGTACAGGGCCTGAAAGGTGACGGCTTCCGGAAGACGGGTGCGGTAGAGCGCGTAGGCGATGAATTCGGAAAGACGTGGGGCAGGGGTGCCGGAGGATGTTTGAGGGAGGGAGGCCGAGGCAGAGGTCGAGTCGAGTGGGCAGGAGAAGAGGTAGAGGATGAACCTTTCGCAGAGCTCGGCGGGTTCTGGCGATGGCGAAGAGCGAGAGGCCAGACGAGATGCAAAGGAAAGGTTAGATCCATTGAACCATGATCATCACCGGTGAAACTGTCGATGGCGAGCTCTACTTACCTCGATAGCCATAGAACCGGTCGTGCTGCTCAGCTCGCTGCGAGGACCTCGACGACGAGGCCTTGGCAGTCGACGACTCGGAGGTCATGCTGGACTGGTAGCCGTGCGAGGCGGCTGTGTTGTAGGCGGATGCTACTGAGGCGGCCATGTTGACGATGTGAACGAAGTTAAGGGAAAGTGTGGCGCCTAGAGATGAGAGTGGGCGATGGAGACTGCAGTGCACATTTACGGTAGCAAATCTAGCCAGAGGATCCAATGGGGACTGAATGCAGGTTGCGTGAATGAAGATTGCAACTGATGAAGATGTCTGTTGAGGAGTGTGGGGTCAGGGGGGCGATGCTGATGCTGCTGCTTTCAAGAGAGATGCTTTTGAGGATGAGAAGCCGAGTGGTTTAGGCGAAATGAAGAACGGCGGTGGAAGCTTCTCTTGGAATGGAGGATCGATGTCGAATACGATGCGATCTATGAAAAGGCGACGGTCGAATGCAGAGACTGTACGGAGATGCTAGCGCGAGATGAAGATGAGGATGATGATGGAGTGAGTGGCGACGAGCAAAAGGTTGACTTCGACGTGTGTGTGTGTGTGGAAGCCGTCTTGAAAAGGAGAGTTGACGAAAGAGTAGCGATCGATGTAGGAACGGAAGAGATGGGGGGATCAGGATGATGGCGGAATAGACAGGAAGGGTGGAAGACTATATTGGAAATGGAGAACCCCAAGGCGAAGGACCGCAAGTCGAGAAGAGCGGAAGCAGGCTCTCGACAGACGAGGAGCAGGACAGGCTCTGCATCGAGATGCCCAGTTTGGCAGGAGCGGAGACAGGCTTAAGGTTTTTCGCAACCTCGCCGCAAGGTATCGGAGGCAGACGAGCAGCAGCAGTCTCCAAGCGACTTCGACAAAGAGCCAGAGTGGCGAGATGAGGCCAAGAGAGAGGCGAGGCGAGGGGGGTGAGCCATAAGAGCAGGAAAGATGGCGCACGCAGGGGAAGAGAGGCGAAAAAGGCGATACGGGGTGCAGCACCAGGTACACCCAACTTTTCCCTCGTCTGGTCATCACAATGACAGGTTCACAATGGGGGAGGTCTCTGTGTCGAGCAAGGCAAGGGATGCTCGATTCACCGACGAGAAGGACAGGCCGGGCCAACGCTGTGTGTGGCGAGCCAGAGAGGGGTTGCAGAGGCAGCCAAGGGAGCGGACCCAAGCGTTCTGCCTTCAAGGGTCGGGTCCCACACTAAGCGTGGCAGCAGCAGCAGCGAACAAGGGGGCAAAGGGCGGGCAATGCGAGTGACTAAGGGGCACAGAAGAGACTCTGCCATCTCGAAGCGCCAAGTCGGACTTTGGTTAGGAACGGCGGTCAGGAAATCTCTTCGAAAAAAAAAAAAACTTGGATCTCAAGTTGGCAGGTCAACGCAGTCGAACGAGGGGCCAAAAATCTGGGCCTTGTTGGAGGGAAATCAATGCTGAGCCGTGGACCGGCACACCGGCGCAGAAGAGGGCCTCTTTCCTTCCCTTGCCAAGCGTGAAAAAAAAGTGGGAACACGGCCACAGCCGAGAGTGAGAAACAAAGGGAAAGAATTCGAGCGGCGTGCTGCTGCCGACGCAGGAAAGAGGGGTTATCTGCATCAGCTGGCGCGTCTTTGAATTTGTTTTTTGTTTCGAGTTCAAAAACGCCCTCACAGCACAGGTGACAGGCGGAGTCGAATGCCAAAAGAAATTTAGAAAGAAAGGGCGCACGGTCCGACAGCAGCGAAAAAGAACAAGCCCTGCCTTCCCTTTCTTCTCAACGTCAGCGCCCTCGAATTTCGAATTTCGATTTTTTTTTATTGTTTGATAATTCGAGCATGAGAGCCGAAACAGCAATCGGTGTCTGAGGTATTCGCCGTTCGACCGTTGATGAGTGACACCAAAAGGAGTCTCGCCGCAAGAGAGACAGAGACTCTGGCGTCGAAATGTTACGGATCTGAGAAGGAAACCGGCAAACAAGAGGAGAGCGCTCGGGTCGACCACACGCTTTCGATTAGGCTATGCTCAGGACGGGCAGACGCGGTGCGATGGATCCTCGAGAGCCAAGCGCAAGCTTCGAGAAGGATCCAGGCTCGATCGACAAGAGATCCAAGCTTGTGAGCAAGGAGCAGCGCGGTGCGAGAAATAGACGTTTGAGTCTACGAGCGATGATCGACACGCACACCGCCAACTCGTTGTTCGAACGAGCATCTTCGTTCGAGGCTCGAGAGTCAAAAGCGCGTGTCGACCCACGCTACTCGAGAGGGGTCAAAGGGTCAGCGTTTTGGATCGACAAAGCGGTTGCTTCCATTGGTACTGGCGCTGGGCGTCTGAAAAGGCAAGGGGAAAACCTATCCAAATTCCACAGGGGGGAAACCATGTGGGATGGTCTTCTCGAACCTGGTGCGTGCAAGGAGGCGACTTCTCCGACGACGACGACGACGACGCCCAAAGCGCGCCCAAGGACGCGGACAACAGCGCATCGGTGCAACGAGGGCAAGGCGTGTGTACGACCCGAGTGCGGCGCTTGGGGGTGACAAAGTGTGTTTTGGCAAAGCCGCTCGGCGTTGGTGTGCAAGGAGGTTGAGCCCAGTCGAAGCCAGCGGAATTGAGAAGCAGCGAGGAGTGAATGGGGCGGGTGCGGAATAGACGCAAGGAGTGCAGACGGCTCAGGGTCCTCTTGCTCCCAAAGCAGCCCAAAAACCGCGGCCAGCGCCGGCCTGTGAGATCTGCAAAATTTGGGTGCGTTTTCCTTCAGGGCGGAGAGCACAAGCACAAGCACAAGGGCGGCTGCAGTATGCGACCCTAAAGCCACCCACAGCCTTAAACCCATTTCGATCCCAGATGCATCAATGAGCTTCCAACGAACGAACAGAACGCAACCATCCTCGCCAACCCCCCCCCCCCCCCCCCCCCCCCCCCCCCCCCCCCCCCCCCCCTCCCCCACCCCCCCCCCCCCCCCCCCCCCCCCCCCCCCCCCCCAAAACCCCCCCCCAATCCAA